>JADRCC010575027.1:0-16392 GCA_019843855.1 Hylomyscus alleni | reverse complement strand
AGGAGTAGGAGGCTCAATGAGGCTAAATCAAAGGGAAGAGAGCCTGCATCAGCTGGGAGCAGGGACTCCGCCCCAGGGGGTAAGCCATGGATTTCAGAATAAGGCAGAACAGAGCCCAGAAAACAAGACTGAAAAGTTCCACTCCACTTCACACATTCAGCAACTTTCATAAAAATATAAATAGGATTGTGTCCACATCGCCTACCACTAAACCCTTCTCCAACTTGTACAAGCAAACAGTTTCACAGCTAGATTGTTTCCTGTGCCACTTTCTGCTTAGCAAGAGCTTTTTTGTTTGTTTGTTTGTTTTTGGTTTTGGTTTTTGGTTTTTCGAGATGGGGATTCTCTGTATAGCCCTGGCTATCCTGGAACTCACTCTGTAGACCAGGCTGGACTCGAACTCAGAAATCCGCCTGCCTCTGCCTCCCAAGTGCTGGGATTAAAGGTGTGCGCCACCACCACCCTGCAGCAAGAGCTTCTTGAGCACAAAACCACACTCTCCTCTTCCTACCTCTGCCCAACAAGCAGAACAACGTAAGTTATCTGTCTTAAGAGTAACCCATCAAGCTAGAATTCCCGTTTCACAGAGGAGATTAAAGGTTCAGGAAGATCACTGACAGTTCCAAAAGGGCAGAGTTAGGACCCAACCAGAGACCTATGAGTCCATTCTACTCAGCCTCATTTAGGGCGCCAACTCTGAAATGGAAGCCTTCACTCTAGAATCACCTTTTTATGCATGGAAGGCCCCCTTTTTATTCTGAAATTTAGAGAATGTGGAGTTCTAAGTCCCTCCATTTTTGCCAGGCTCCAGCTTCTTTTCTAAGTCCCAAAGGTCAACTAGATTCTAGTGGTTAAGATAATCAGTCAGTGAGGCCCCAGATGCTTCATCCAAAGAACATATCGTCATTGTCATCATTGTCATCGTCATCATCATCGTCGTCGTCATCATCATCATCAACAACAACAACAACAACAACAAAGCCTGGTGGTGGTAACACACACTTTCAATCTCAGCACTAGGAGAAGAAGCAGGAGAATTCTATGAGTTCCACGCCAGCCTGGCCTACAGAGCAAGTCCAAGGACAGTTAGAAACTCTGTCTCAAAAACAAACAAACAAAACCAAAACACACATTATGACCATTGCCCTTGGTGCTTAATATATCAAGGTAGTAAGACTCTATTACTGAAGACAAAGGGGACAACCCCTAGCCACACATACACACACACATACACACATACACACACACCCTGCTAGCTTAATAACTTTCATAGTGCCTAAAGGTCTTACAAACTCTGCTGGAGGAGTAAAGTCATCAATAGTATTATCCATTAGTGGATCCTGCATTCTATAAACACTGACAGGCAAGATGTACCAACTGGTACAACAGTGGCCTGACTCTTACAGGTGTAACTAACACTTGCGATTGGACTTGAGGGTCTGCTTCACAGGAGGAAACTCATGCCTGGTGCTATAAACCTGTTCAAAATCCCAGGAGGACATAGGCTGTAGGGGTGCACTTGCAACTGTTATTTTGATAAATGGGCATGCTGGGGTGGACTCTCAGCCTTGAGGAGAGAAGCTTCATTTCCCAGTGGACACCAGTCTTAAGTGCCGAGAGTGAGCATTGGGTGCTCATTCTTAAATGAGATGGCTATTCCCCACACTCCCAGGCTCAGGTAACATCAAAGAGGGGACAGGAAGAATACAAGAGCTTCCCCAAATTGGGGGGGAAGGTACCATGAAATGTCCTCTTCTGGACACAACATGGTTATTGTACTCATCAACTAACAGTAGCTATGGCTACTGGCATAAAACGGGGCCAGTCAACGTTAGCATATGGATGGAGGGGGGAATCACGAGGCTCCACTCTTAACTGAGGAGATATTAGAAGTGATGGGTGCTCAGCTACAGAGCATCATCTTTCTTCCAGGACTGTGGCTGATGGTAGACTGCTCATGCTTCCGCGTGTGTCCCCTCATCCATGTGCAGGCAGACAACACTAACTGCTCTCCATTGTTATTAGAGAAAAGTAAGGAGGTGTTGGGGGGACTCAGGGAAGGGGAAAGGTGGAGCTGGTGATGATCAAGATACATTGTATATATGCATGGCATGGCAAATAATACGTCTAGAACTTTCTAAAAAAAAAAAATGGGAAAAGAGAATAAAATTCCAGAAGTTATGAAGAAAAAGACTAAAACCCAGAAGATACAGTCATCCAAAATTCAGAATAATGAAACATATAATAAACAAAATTTAAAAACATAGGGTTTTAAAATACTAGAAAGTTCAATTTTATACTTGGCATCAGTCATGAGATTGGCATGAATTAGGAGTTTGGAGAACAATTAAAGCATGTCGCCGGGCGGTGGTGGTGCACGCCTTTAATCCCAGCACTTGGGAGGCAGAGGCAGGCGGATTTCTGAGTTCGAGGCCAGCCTGGTCTACAGAGCGAGTTCCAGGACAGCCAAGGCTACACAGAGAAACCCTGTCTCGAAAAAACCAAAAAAAACAAAACAACAACAACAAAAAAACAAAACATGTCAAGTTTTGAAATGTGTGTGCTTTTACAAAAAAAAATTTATTTTATTTTATGTGTATGAGTGTTTTGCCTGCACGTATGTATGTGTACCACATGCATACCTGATGTCCAGGGAAGTCAGAAGAAAGCAATAGATCCCCTGGAGTCAGGATTACAACGTTCATGAGCTGCTTTGTACAAACATGGAATTAGGGTACTAGGAAAGAGAGGCAGTGCTCTTAACCATTGCCTGGCACTTGAAATGAAATGTCATGGCTCTTGACTGTTCAAAGACACGCATGTAAAGCTCATTCCATCTGCCTTCCCTGCGGTGGTCTAAGAAGCCAGGCTGGGGACTGGACAGAGCAGAGAGAAAGACAACTCCACCTAGACACTGGCCTCTCT
Organism: Hylomyscus alleni; assembly: GCA_019843855.1. Lineage (NCBI taxonomy): Eukaryota > Metazoa > Chordata > Mammalia > Rodentia > Muridae > Hylomyscus > Hylomyscus alleni. Next base: position 13,467 of record JADRCC010575027.1, on the reverse strand, counting down.
CCATCATTTCCTCTAGTCTGAAGTTTTGCTGAAAAAACTCATTTCTTTCCCTGATTCTGTTTGTTTGAGTAGGGTCAACTTTCTCTCATCTCCTTATAACGGAGTCAGTTATAGGTATACCAGGATTCTTTCTTCTAGTAAGTTCTAAAAGTAACTGACTGGTGCTCTTCAGGTCAGGCTTCCTGGAGAAAGAAGAGGCTCTGAGACCTCCCACAGCGCTATCTGTTGTGAAGACAAGACTGAGCTGAGAGAGAAGCGGGGCTGTGATGCTGTCGTAGGAAGTGACTAGAAAGGACCCTTCAGAAATGTCCTTAAATGTGGAAAGGATGTAGGTCTGAGGACCTCCACATGGACCTGTCATCTCAAATCTATCTGGACTTCTGCTTAAAAAAAAAGAGAGAGAGAGAGAGAGACCATCCTGAGATAGACATAACTGTGGATATCACTAATTGTCAATACAGTGGCAGCTGGGGAAACAAATGCCTTAGTCCTGAAGAGGAGCTGGGGAAAGTACGCCACATCCAGAGGAATTGGGACCTGAGTAACTGTAAGAGAAGAAGAAATTTCAAAGGAGCACAAAGTCAGACCCAAGACGCGCTCAAGGGCTTTCAAGTTATATCAAGGCGGAAGCATGGACCTAAATAGTCAAGCCCAGGCCTTTCCTGTCAGGTCTTCATTATCAACTCCCTCTATAGGATTCACGATGCCATATTTAATTATGGGAAATTTATTGGAAAGGGGGGAGGATGTTTTAATTACAAAAAGCCATGTTTTGTTCTTAAACACTTGGGTAATTATCCTGTCTTAAGTTACCTATGCATAAAGAACCTAATTACAGTAAATCAGGTCCGTTGTTTGAAAAGTAGAAATGGGGAGAGGAAAACCTCTGCTGCGGCTGCTGTTTCAGCTGTCTGTAACTGAGCGTCGTAGCACTTTCCATTCCTGTCCTGTCATTCTGTTTAATTTAGGCTCTCCTTGCATGAGGTCCACATTCCACAGAGGGTTAGTGGCTCTCATCATCCCGAATGCCCAGCCCAGAATGATCCAATGGTTACAAGAATGGAAATGTTTATTCTCATGTTGTTTCCCTTCACAAAGAAACTACTCTTCTCCCACGAACTCTGAAAAAAACAAAACAAAACAAAAACCTGCATGTGAGGGTAGGCATGCCTGTCTTCCAGCAGAGGTGGGTAGATCGTGGGCTCAAAGCCAGTCTAGGGAGACTCTATTTAAGGATGGGGAGGACCCTAGATTAAGTATTATTTCTGGGTGTGTCTGTGAGTGTGGTTTTGGATGAAATTAGCATTTGAAGCCAAGTAGGTAACGCAGAGCCTTTGCCAGGGCCGGCAACCATTATTTGCTCCTACACTAAATACCAAAAGGCAGAAGAATCAGGAATTTGCCCTTTTGCTTCAGGCTGACCTCCAAACTTATGGAAAAAAAACATTGGTCGTGGGGTTTACATATGCTCCTAAGGCCTCAGACTTAAACTGGAATTGCAACATTGACTTTCATGGTGTGGAGGTTTAAACAGGTTTGACACCTACAGACTCATCGGATTAAATGCTTGTCACATGGGGGGGTGGCTTTATTAGGAAGTGTGGCCTTAATGGAGGAAGTGCCTCAGTGTGGGAGCAGGCTCTGAGGTCTCCTTTACTCAAGCTCTACGCAGTGTGGAATCCAGTCTCCTCCTGGCTGCCTTTGATTCAAGACGTAGAACTCTTGACTCCTCTAGCATCATGTCTGCCTACACACGGCCATGCTTCCTGCCATGGATGAAAACGGACTCGATTTCTGAAACTGTAAGCCAGCCCCAATGAAATGTTTACCTTTTTAACAGTTACCTTGGTCATGGTGTCTCTTCCCAGCAATAAAACCCAAACTAAGACACCTGGGTCAGCTTGGACAAGCTAATCACTAGACTTGGGAGTTTTCATAATGGTCTAAAACAGTTCCCAAAGTAAGGCTCGGTCGCTCGCCCATCTATCTAATCTATCCATCTATCCCACAATGGTGGACACTTGTAATCTGCCGCTTGGTGGGCTGAAGCAATTCAACAAGTTCAAGGACATCCTAAGAGATACACAATAAGGCCCCGTCTCACACAATAGATGGGAACATAGCTCAGTGGTAGAATGCTTGCCTGGAGTATATAAGGTCATGAATTAGATCTCTCACACAGCAAATGGGGGAGATGGAGAAGAGAGATAGTCCCCTAAGGAGAGGGTGGGCAGGTTGGCATTTGAGGACTTCAGTTTGTACTTAGAGTACTCCTTAAGCTAAGTGGCGGGGACAACAGTGTACTACTGTGTCATAAGTGAGAACATTAAGACCTCTTGTATCTTATAACTGTATAAAATAATTTTCTAATGTTTGCCCAATCAGAACCTTTTCAGCTTATTAACGTGCCTGTTTATGTTGGCCCTTTACTCTTATTTGAGACATTTTGTGGCTTAAAAATAGAAAGACCCTTGAAAAACCAAAAGAAAAAAGAAAAAGAAAGACCACGTTGGTGACTATTAATTACAGTGGTATTCCTTTGATAAAGACGTATGGAAGGAAGGCTGGTTAGCGTGAACAAAAGATAGCCTGCCTGGCTGTTTTACTGCCAGTCACCTTGGTCCTTTGAGGCAGTAGACATGACTAGCTTTAGTCAAGCATGCTGTCGCTCTGCCCCATGGTGTCTTCCTTCTTCTCTCACTCTTTGGTGGCTTTATCTGTCTCCTTTTTGTTCTTGCTCAGCCTCCATCCACCCCAGGCGCAAAGCAACCTTCTCACACGCAGAAGAGCAGGTGCCACCTGTCCCAGGGCCCCCCCCCCCCCCCCCCCCCCCCCCCCCCCCGTTAAACCCTTGGGACATTCCTATCTCCTGTGTGCTATAAATGACCTGGATGTATAATTCTAAGACTTGACTGCAGAAGGCTCAGGCCTTCTTATTGCACAAAGGGCATCTGTGAAGGGAGTGTGGCCACCAGAGGCCACACTCTGCTTTCCGGAGTCACTGCCCAATGAGACCTTAGCAGCAGACTGCCATCTGTCCCTTAAAAAGCCAGAGGGTCTGGGAAGCTAGTTCTCCCCCCTGGATTCTTATGTCCTCCAGGATTCTGTGAGTATTCTTGCCTAGGCAGAGTCCTGGCCTGAGCAGAATGGAATAGAATTATCTTACAGCGGTGGGAAACACTGGAGAGGAAATTGAGAGTGGCATCAGAAAGACCCAGATTACTGCATTGTATGGGGCTTTGGGTGCTAATTGTGATTTACTTATAAAGAGAATAGTGGGCTAGAATTGGTTTTTAAGTCCAAGTCTGCAGGTATGATTCAGGAAAATGGAGAAAATGGGCATTCGTTGGAGGAGAAAGAACACAGTAGAGTTCTCTTGTCTTCAAGAGACTCATCGTGGCTCTTTGACACTCTGTCTCCCCACCCCTAACCTCAGCCTTTTATCAGAAAAGCTACATCTCATATGATCCAGCCATGTGAGAGATGAAGCTTCTCTGGTTCTGTAGAGTCTTTCTTCCTCCCCACGATCTATAAACAATTAACAGCACATGATAAAAGCGGGGGGAGGGGAGGCCCACATCAGTTTCCTAGTGGCCAGTAAGCTGGCAGGTTTGCCTCCAAATACAGCTGAATGACTCTTGGGAGCCGAGCCTGGTACGGATGCAAATTAAAATCAAAACTATATAAACAGCAGCACAATCGAACCATTCAGGGAGCCTTCATTAGCAACCAGCCTTCCAGTGCCACTGTCCACAAACACAACCTCTCTTTCTTCTCTCTGCTCACCACTTCCCAAACTGGTCAGCAGAAGGACGAAAAGAACAAAGTGGTTCTAATTGACGAGGCCCTGGGAGCGAGGGGAAGGAGGAAGATTCATTTTACGTGTGCAAATCAAAAGGCAAATGTGGTGTGTCAGATGAGCTGAGAACAGGCCCCCTTGTGGAAGTGCCAGGTCCTCTTGAGGATAACAACGGAGTGGTTACACCCACAAACTCAGGCTGCCCACTGCCTGAGAATCAACTCCCAAAGTGCAGATGAGCATAAGGGGGCTCCATGGGCCCAGCAGGCCTACAGTGCAATGAAACAGTACAAGCAAGAGGCTGTCTCCCTGCTGTACTGCAGATGACAGAGTCATTCAGTGTATTACAAGGCCCTGTTATGTTGAGCAGTTGTGGTGAAAGACAGTTTCCTCAAAGCCACCTCTTGCTGAATGTTCAGGTTCCAGGTCTTCATGGTCCATGGGTCTTATTGATCTTGCCTTGCTGTTGGGGAGACACTTTGCCTGCCTCTTAAGGTGCTCTTGAAGTGAAGAGAACTTTGCCCTCTAGCTGCTTGTCCCTGCAGCCCATAGATGCTTCCTGGCCATGGAGATCCTTCACTGCTTCAGACTCCTTCCCACTTGTCTTCCATCCTTCACCCATCTCTCTGTCTGGTTCTCCTGCTCCTTCCCTGTCCACCCATGTGTTCCATGCTTCCATCTGTAATCCTCGCTCTCCTTTTCTCGGTGGCTAGAGGGATAGTCCCATGAAGCCAAGTACATGAAAGTAACCATGGCGCAAATATATTGACAGAGAGGTCTTCATTGCAGTAAAGACATGGGGACAGGAAAATAATGGGAAGTCCCCTTCTGCATCCAATATGGTTGTCCCTGGTCTGGGCGACTGCTCTCTTATTTCACTCAGCTGATAAGAATTACATGGTACCTGGTGTGATCAAGTTCCAGGATTCAGGGAAAGGAATCCCAGGTTTGGTAGTTGACAGCACATGGTCCAGCCTGGTCTTCCTCAAAGTCTCTCAGCCCCACAGTCTCAGCCTTGGCAAGGCTGTTGAAGGATAATGACGTGTGCTCAGATCACTGGCCTTAGCAAAGTTCACTCAAATCACTGTATCAGTTTCCAGGGCTTCCCTCACAAATTACCCACGATCTAGACGGATTAAAGCAACTGAACCTTTCTGTTACACTTGATGGAGGTAGAACTGCTAAGTCAAGGGATTGTTGAGGTTGGTTCCTTCTGTAAGCCCTGAGGGAGACCCAGTTTCATGCCCCCATTTTTTTTACCTTGTAGTAGAAGAGATGGCTGCTGGTCATCTTTGGATCTTTGGTGATCTTTAGCTGGTGGCTCAAAGCCACGTCTCCCTTATCACATACCCTTTTCTTCCATGTCTCCTCCCCATTCCCCTTCTCTCTCCTTCCCATCCAGGGCCTTGGGATACGCTGAGCATGATGTTCTCCACTACTGAGCTACAACTTATCCCTCTTTTTTTGTTTGTTTGTTTGATTGATTTTGAGATGGGTCTTTCAGGATAGCCTGTCTATATAGATCAGGCTGGCCTCAAATTTACAGTGATCTACCTCTGCTTCTAGCTGTAAGGATGAGACATATGTGCCACCATGCCCAGTTTATCCCTATTCTTTTGTTTAAGATGTATTTACTTTATTTGTATGAGTATTTTTTTTAAAGATTTATTTATTTATTTTATGTGTATAAGTACACTGTAGCTGTACAGATGGCCATGAGCCATCATGTGGCTGCTGGGAATTGAACTCAGAACCTCTGTTTGCTACAGTCCCGCTTGCCCTCGCCCGCTTGCTCCGGTGTAATGCACTGTAGCTGTCTTCAGACACACCAGAAGAGGGTGTCAGATCCCATTACAGATGGTTGGGAGCCACCATGTGGTTGCTGGGATCCAAACTCAGGACCTTCGGAAGAGCAGTCAGTGCTCTTACCCGCTGAGCCATCTCGCCAGCCCTTGTATGGAGTATTTTGCTTGCATGAAAAAGATGTGCATGACATCCATGCCTGGTGCCATGAATCCCCTGTTGCTGGCTTTACCAACAGTTGTAAGTGGCTCTGTAGATCCTGGGAATTGAACACAAGTCCTCTAGAGGAACATCCATTGCTCCTAACTTCTGAGCCATTTCTCCAGGCCTCATCCCTATTCTTTAAAGGACATTTTCCATTGGATATAGATGATCTCATCTCCAGATTTTTATGTTAGGACCAATAAGTAAAGAATTAGCTTGCTGATAAACCTAATGACTTGAGTTATATTGCCAGAACCCATACAGTGGAAGGAGAGAACCAACTCTTGCAAGTTGTCCTCTGATCTTTATATATGCATATACCCACTGTGGGAGACACACACACACACACACACACACACACACACACACACACACGTAGCGGGGTGGGAGAGAGCTAGAGCTAAATAAATGTAAAAGAGAGGTGACTACAAAACTAGCTCAGCTGCTAAACCTGGCCCCTTCTAAATGATACAAGTTTGAAACAGTGCCTGTTATACAGCTTCCCTTTGGGCAGAGAGACTGCTTAGTGATTACTAAACAGTACTCTTCTTCATTAGGCAGAACTTGGGGAATTCTATGGAAGAGGGGGACTAAGGATTGAAGGAACCAGAGAGGTGAAGCACACAACAAGAAAAGATAGAATCAATCAACATGAGCCCTTAGGGACTCATACATGGGACAGACCCAGGCCCTCGCTCAGCACAAACGTAACATTTATGCAGCTCGGTCTTCATGTAAGACTCTTGACAGTGTGAGTGAGAGCTATATCTGATTTTATCCCACTTTGGATCTCTTTCCCCTCGCTGGGCTGTCTTGTCTAGCCACAGTGGGAGAGGATGCACCTCCACCAATTACAACTTGGGGTGGATTGATATCCATGGGAGGCCTCCCTTTTTCTGAGTCTTTTCTGAGGAGCCAGGGAGGACAGGAGGATGGGGGCGAGGGGGCTGGGACTGGGAGGAGAAGAGGGAGGAGAGGTTGCAATCGGGATGTAAAGTAGATAAATTAACTTTAAAAAACAAAAGTACTGTTTTTGTAGAGGACTGAGTTCAGTGCCTAGTACCCATGTTAGGTGACTCAACCACCTATACAACTCTTGCTCTAGGGTGATCCGACACCCCTGGCCTTAGGGTGATCCGACACCCCTGGGTGATCCGACACCCCTGACCTCCAAGAGCACCTACATTCGTGCACATATGCTCACATGCAAACACAAACATCTAATTAAAAGTAATAAAAACAAATATTTTTAATTTAAAAATAAGTGAGCAGAGGGAGACTGAAGAGTCAGTTGATGGCAAAAAGGGATGTCAGTTTTGTGTCAAAAGTTGATAGACTGTTGCAAGAAGTAGAGACGTCAAACAATGGGAATGAGCTAGTGAGCTGACAAGCTCACGTAACCATGTGTTGTGGCTATTCCAGGTTGTCAATTTGACTCTATCTGAAATGAAGTATAATCCAGAATTAGAAGGCTCACCTGTGGCCCCTAATCTAGAGGCTGAGAGATACAAGTTTCCCACCTGAATCTTGGCATGGAGATCTGGTGGCATAGTGGCTATGAATCCCAGAGGATTAAGGTTGGAAGATCTACGAGTTCAAGCAAGGTCATCTGGGATTAAAGATGTGGTGGCACACACCTTTAATCTGGGCCACAGCTTTTGCTGGAGATATATATAAGGACATTGGAAGAAGGAAGGCTCTCTCTCCCTCTCTGCTTCGCCTGCTTGCCTTGTGGGACTGAGCAACTGCTGGATCCTTGGACTTCCATTCACAGCTGCTGCCGACCGTTGTTGGGAGTTGATTATTGGGAGTTGGACTACAGACTGTAAGTCATCAATAAATTCCTTTACTACATAGAGACTACCATAAGTTCTGTGACTCTAGAGAACCCTGACTAAGACACCATGTGTCTAAGGAATATGATATATGTCAGATATTCTATGGGCTGGGTTTCTAAAAGGCCTGAAAATTCAGAATAACTCAACTCAACAGTCTCCTCCAATCCAAAGAACCTGTGATTCTGTAAACAAGAGAGCAGCCCAGTGTCCACATGGGGAAGATGTGTGTCCTGAATCACATGTGTTCTTCTCCAGCCCTTCCATGTCATAGTCACAGCTCAACAAACACCATACCATCATGCCTAAAGTCACTTCCACAGTCAACCACCTAGGGTCACAATATAGGATTAACTGGGCGGTTTTAATATAGATATAAGAAATATCCTCTTGTGTTTCAATGGAACTGTGTGGTTTCTGGTTGTGGAATAGGCAACGGTAAGGGTATGATGGAAATAATATACATCGCATGAGGTGTTGCATGCCTGCAATCCCAGTCACTTGGGAAGGACTCTGAGACAGGAAGGTTATAAGACCAAGACCAACCAGATCACTGTATGAGACTTGGCCCCAAATAAAAGTTTTAAAAGGTCTGGAAATATAGTTCAATGGTGAGTGCTTCCCTAGCATAGGCAAGACCCTGGATCAATTGCTAGACCCATTAATTAATTATTAATTAACAATATTGATATTTATGACATTGTGACAATCTTTGCCTGACACGAGAGGGCCTTTCCTACTGACCTTCATAACAGATTTTTCAGAGAAGCAAGGATCATTCATTTGTATAGTACAGGGTTCCACATGACTGCAATAGTAAGTGGTCACATGAACTCAGACACAGGTTCCTCACTTCAAGTAGCTCCACACATATCTGACTAACACCTTGAAGACAATACAGGTTGAATTGATAGACACTATTTTGATCATTTTATTGTAGGAACCATGTGATATTTGGATTTTCACTCCAAATTTCTTTCAAGTCCTCACAAGATGGTCATTTTGTCCGATAGAACCCGGAAGAAGGAATTAGAATGTTGTACACTTACCAGTGTTGAGTATTCAGCCCTAAACAAGATATTTATGTCATACCTCACCCTGAGGCCCAGAGGATATTTCAGAAGAGGGGGCAGAGATGATGGGAGAAGAGCAGACAGATGGGAGACCTGCTGTAAAATTCTCTCCTCTAACCACAGGATAGCATTGCACTCATGAACTCACGAGCCACTACGATTGTCTGACAAAGTAAGGAACCCATCATGGAAGTGAGAAGGACACATTTCCCCACTCCTACCTGAGAAGCTGTTGGTAGCTAATGGCTGCTGTGAGAGTGGGAGTGGTTTTTGCTTCATAAGTGAAGCCACCAGTAAACTGCCCATGATTCAGTAAAGACTCCACATTCGGGGACTGGTGAGATGGCTCAGTGGTTAAGAGCACCGACTGCTCTTCCAAAGGTCCTGAGTTCAAATCCCAGCAACCACATGGTGGCTGACAACCATCTGTAATGAGATCTGACACCCTCTTCTGGTGTGTCTGAAAACAGCGACAGTGTACTTACATACAATAAATAAATAAATACATCTTTAAAAAAAAAAAAGACTTGGGGCTGGTGAGATGGCTCAGCGGGTAAGAGCACTGACTGTTCTTCCAAAGGTCCTGAGTTCAAATCCCAGCAACCACATGGTGGCTCACAACCATCTGTAATGAGATCTGACGCCCTCTTCTGATGTGTCTGAAGACAGCAACATATAATAAATAAATAAATAATTTTTAAAAAAAAAGACTCCACATTCACTGTGCATATGGGACAACCACAGTTAAGCAGAGTAGGTTATTTTTTTGTTAAGTCGAGAAAGTAGTAAAATGAGATGTTGGGAAGTATTTCAGAAGTACTAAGGAAATAAAAGAGGAGACTTGGAGGTTTATCAAAATATATTATGTATGTGTATGAAATTATCAAACAATAATTTTAAATTATTTTTAAGAAGAACACTCTGTACTCGGGGTATACACTGTTTATGAGCCTACCAGAGTTTTCCAGAACTTAAAATATTAGGATGTGATTTTCATACTCAGGATGTCCTGGGCCTGGGAGGCAAGAAACTGCAAGAGATAATTGTCAGGGATTACCCCACTTACATATAAGTTATCATTATTATTTATTGCTCATATCAGTAATATTGCATTTTATATCCTGTATTCCCACCAAGGCTGACTGAACGTTCTATCACAACACTTAACCTTCAAGCTCCCAGAAGGGAAAACAATGTGCAAATGATAGTTAACCTGGGTGATAATTAGAGGCTGTTTGCAGACCGTCACCTGAAGAAACCCTCTCAAGCAGCCAGGGTTCTATTAGGGTAATAAGTGGGCTTGAGAGCAACTAGAGGTAGTCATCCCAGCTTCTAAAACTGAAAAACACCTTCAGAGGCGTGCACGGCAGTATTTAAAGCAGCAAAAAGGCTTTCGCAGAAAAGCACAGGCCATAAAAGAAGAAATCATTTTAGGCAAAACAGCCTAGAAATATCCCTGGATGCTGGAAACTGAACTCAGGTCCTCTGGAAGAGCAGCAAGTGCTCGTAACCAGAGAGCCATCTCCAACCCCTCCCTGTAGGTTTCGTTCTGTGGCATATATCTTTCAATAACTTTCAGAGCCTTAACAGTCTAGCTGGAGGATATCATCTCTAGGCTGTACTGTATAGTTGATGCCTTTGTAGGTGTGCCTGAGTTCTTGTCCTGAATTTGGACGCTGGGAGGCAATATCATGGTAAGCTGCATGTGACCTCCATCGTACCCAAGGCTCAGTGATTCTACACCACTATGAAGAGTTACCTTTACTGAGTGTCTTGAGCAGCGGTCATAGAGCCATCCACCCTGGACAGCGAGCTTCCACCTAAACCATTTAATCATCTAGTTACCATTAGTATTTACCTTTATTAGTAAAAATCACTCTCTGTGGATGAGAGATTTTATATAAGTAGAATGAAAGAGCAAGTTCAGCCCTTATCTCCTCGTCTGCATTATTGAGAGATACAAGTTACACAGAGAAACAAGCGAGCGTTGGAGTGATGGCTCGTTGGTTATGATGACTTGATGTTCCTCCAGAGGACCTGAGTTCACTTCCCAGCATCCTTGCGAGGCAGCTTACAACTGTCTGTGACTCTAGTTCCTCGGTCTCCAATTCCCTCTTCTGGCCTCCTGAGGCACCCTCAGTGAATACATAGACATGGACATATAACTAAAAATAGATCATTTTGAGAGGTGGGGACACACTATTAATCACACACATGAAGGGATTGCCAAGGAGAAAAGATGATTATCCCTATTAGAGCCCTTGGGTTGGTCAACGTCAGACTGGTTGCTCCCTAGCCCCCATCCTCTGGGATTCTACCTGCAAAGACCGTAGGCTGCCTTCCACCTGATTCCGTTTCTACACACCGATTTAAGGAAACAAGGACAAAACTGGAAGTCTTTGATTCCTGAATCTCTATGTAGTGTGGTGGTTGGATACTCCATCCTCCCTGAATCTTACACGACTCACAAGAACCTAAAATACTAAACCCTTGAGCTCACCGCTACCTCCCCACCTAGGGTGTAACCTGCTTCACCTTAGATGGGAAAGAGATTCTGAGATGATGCTGCAGAGGGTGGCTACCCCAGAGTTAAGTCTCAGATGGCTAAACGTTAAGGCTTTGGCAGCCTTTGTAACACACGCAATTTCTTTTCTTTTCTTTTCCTTCTCCTTCCTTTTCTTTTTTAATTTTCTCAATGTTTCTTCTTACATACATTGGTACTTTTCCTGAACATATGTACAGAGGAGAGTGTTGCGTCACCTGGAACTGGAGTTACAGGAAGGTGTGAGCTGTCATGTAGGTGCTGGGTCCTCTGTTAGAGCAACAGGTGCTCTTAACCACTGAGCCACTTCTTCAGGCCCCAACATGCAATTCAATGCCTCTCTTCCGCAATCAGCTGTGAGCTTCAGAAAACTGAGGACCAAGTCCTTGCACTACAGCCTCGGCATCAGCAGAGAGCCTGATACACCTGGTGTTAAGAGAAGAGCTTCAGATAAAGTTTGAAAGGCTCTTCGGGGCTTTGTCAGGAGAGTCTGAAAGAGTATACAGTGGACAGGAGATAGACTTCCAACAAGATGCCTGAGCCTGAAGGAAGGCTTTAGTGTGGTGAAATCTGCATTTTTCATGGCAAGGCTGCTTGGAACATATTCCTGGGTCTTTGTGGTTTCAGTCCAATTAGCAAGTATGAATTGTCAGCTTGGCAGAATCTAGAATTACCTGGAAGATGGCCCTCTGGCCACACCTATGGGGAATTATATTGACTGGTTGTTTTATTTTGTTTTTTGTTTATTTGTTTGTTTGTTAGTTTTTGTGGAAGACCCATCTTAATTGTGGGTGAGAGACCATTCCTTCAGCACAGAACTCTGAAATATATCAACTGGAGAAAGCAAGCTGAGCCCTAGCTTGAATGCATTCATTTTTGTCTGCTTCTTAATTGTAGGTACGGTGTGACAGCTGGACCAAGCTGCTGCCACATCCATTGCCCTGCCACAGTGGACAGTGGCACCTTGAACTGTGAGCTACAGTAAACTCCTTCTCCCTGAAGTTATTTTTGTCAGAGAAACTAAGACAGCTGGTAGCCAACTTCTTGTGCTGTGATGGCTAAAGCTCTACCATGAAACACTGGTCTCACCAAGAGCAAGTTTACACTGAACAGCCATCTGGGTGACAGTTACCACAAACAAGTGCGTGAGGACTGTCCTCACCTATGCAATGCTACTGGTGATCACAGGACACAGGATTTCTTTTCTAAAGTCCTGGGCATTTGAGTCTTGGAATGCATCAATAAAATCAGCAGTTACCAAAGGCTGTTACTGTAGTCGCTAAAGGGGTTGCCAGCAGCTCAGCCACTGACAGAACTACCTAGATCAATACTGATCTTGGTAATGACATTGCCTAAGTGACTGGAGACTTTTTTTCTGTGGCTTCAGTCTATAATTGCAGTACAGTTAGCAAGTGTGACAGCTGTGAGGATTGTCAACTTGATAGACTCTAGAACACCTGGTAATGATATCTAGGGGGTGCTGGATAATTATGTTGGGATAGCATTTGCCAGATCCAGACATTTCTGAATGGCAGACCTTTGCAGGAACGGATGTATGGCCTGGCTATGCTGAGAGCCATGGAAACTGTTTTGCAAGCTGCCACATTAGGCAAGTAATAATACTTCTAAAGCCAGTTTCAGTGCACAACCGGGACAGGTTTCAACTCATCAACCACCACACCCACTGTCTAAAAACATCACGAAGAGGGTAAACATACACGTGATAAGAAGAACTGGGACAGAGTTAACAGCTTCTAGGTAAGTCACATGACAGGAAGCTGGGTCTTCTGCTGGGTGGAAGTGCAGCCTACATGTTAGGAATTCCAAAACTCCCTTTTCTCCCCAAATTTTAGTCAGATGGGACTGTATGAAGGACTTACCCCATTCCTGGAGTTTAAGGGTGGGGGGGAGAAGAGCCCAATTGGAACAAGTGTGTCTCACACAAACCTTTCATTTCCTGAGCTGGCTGGAAACCAGAAACATATCATCTTCTCCACAGACATGGGAGTTCAGTTTCAGATGATGTTGCAGCCAAAGGCAGAGAAAGGTGACTGCCTTGTGGCACTCAGAAGGCGGCTGCTTAGCACTGAACGCAGCTGGAGCTTTTCCTTCTAGGAGCTGCCTCTGCAGGGCAGACTGCAATTCGTTTGCCCTCAGAAATTTCAGAAGTAAAGCCAGCGAGCCCTCGGGGCTCAGTAGAAAGGGATAATT
>JADRCC010575026.1:0-19327 GCA_019843855.1 Hylomyscus alleni | reverse complement strand
TGCTTGTAGCAATGTGCAGCCTGCTGTTTATGAGGAGTGTAATGTATGCACACGCACACACAAGCACACACACACACAAGCACACACACACACAAGCACACACGCACACACAAGCACACACATGCACGCACACACACACAAGCACACCCACACACAAGCACACACACACACACACAAGCACACATACACACAAGCACACACACACACAAGCACACCCACACACACTCAAGCACACACACACACGCAGACACACACACGCAGACACACACACACATACACACACACACAAACACACGCACAAGCACACACACACACAAGCACACACACACACACATGCACACACACAAGCACACACTTCTTTTCTATAATAGCCATTCATTATAATTGTCATATCTGCACTGTACTTAAGTGATTTTTTTTTTACTTTGATCTCAGAGTTCTAATGATTGTTGGGAGCTGAGGGTTGTTGTCTCCTAGGCTGGGTTGCTACAGTTCTATTCTGCCCTCTCCTTGCTTGTCTCATATAACTAACATTTAGACATACAATTGTTCTCTATTACTGAGAAGTAGTTATTTGGTCATTACATCATGACTTCTTTATGTGCCTTCTGGCAACTTTTAACCTGTTTTCCTTTCAGGACTTATTACCTAGCCTTGACCTCTTCACCAACAGTGTAACCACGGAGAAATCTACTGCTGCTTCTAGCTGGACCCTCTTAGATTTAAAACATTTTTTTAAATTATTTTTCTATGGCTGCTTTTGATCTTTGCTGTTTTTGACATTTGACAATTTGATGATAAATGCTTTTGGAGTCATGAAGCCCGGTACACCCTTCCCACTCAGACTTACACGATATGTCACTATTATTTTTAAATGAGCTTTCTCTTGCTCTCTTCGCTTCCTCTGTAGACTCCCATAACTTCCATACATTGATGCTTTTAATGTGTTATGTCTATTCCTTCCAATCTCTTCACTTCTTTTACTGTTTAATTTTGTTTATCTGACTGATTAAGAACCTGCTGAGTAAATAATGTTTTCATGCTGGAAACTTTTAGTGAATTCTTTAGTCATTTTTCTTACCATACAACATCTTTATTTGGTTCTTTCAAAAATACTTCCTGTTCATTTATAATTTTACTGCTTTGTTTATATATATGTTTTTTTTCTGGACCTAGGTCTGTCTCCACTCTGCTTTTTATATACAGGCATTTCTCTAAGGTAGCTCTTTTGAAATTTTATCACGTAAGTCACAGATCTTCATTTGTTTAGAGATAGTTAATGGATCTTTGTTTCATATGATTGATTATGTCATATGCTCTACTTATTTATCTTTGTAACTTTGTATTGGTATTTGTGCAGTTTGAACTTTTTCCTCTTTTCCTCTCTTACAAGTTTTGTTTGTTTGTTTGTTTGTTTTTTGGTTTGGTTAGTTGATATTTTGTGGGGTTTTGTTTTCTGTTTGTTTGGGTTTTGGTTTGGTTTGGTTTTATTCTGTGGCACATGCCATGCACATTGTTTGAAAATGAGAGAACAAATTTGTGGACTTGGTTCTCTCCCTTTACCTTTACCTGAGTCGCAGGGATTGAACCCAGGTTTTATTGTTGTTGTTGCTGTTTTGCTTTTAGATATGCGAAAGATAAATGATAGAATTCAACAAAAATTCAGATTTTCCTAACAGCTCATTCATCTGTTGCTGAGTTTTCATTTCGTTTTTTTCTATTGTCTGCTGGCATTTGACTGAGCCTTACTCTGTAACCTTACCCAGCCTGGAACTTGCTACCTAGACCAGACTAGCCTTGAGCACTCAACAGTCCTCTTGGCATCGCCTGCCAGGGCTGATTACATGCATGGACCACCATGCCTAGCTTTCTACTTATCTTTTAGAGCCACATTTGGTTCTTTAGAGTTACTTCCTAGAAATGCAATCATATTCGGAGAAGATCACCACAGAGGAAAGTAGCTCTATGACATTTCTCTTCTAGACTTAGTAGCCTGCAGACATTTTCGAGTATGCTAATGCATTAGTATTCATGCCTCATTAATATGCAGATGTCCCTTCCAAATTGCTATTTTCTACTGCTGTCACCTTCATTCATATCATAATTAAAGTTACATATCCCTTACCTTCTTGATATCCCTTAAATGTTTAGCAAATATTTCGAACTGGGCATGCCAAAGGAACACTTGTTTTCTTTCTTAAAATATCCTCATTCCTGATACTTCCTGATTTCTATAAGTAGCATTATTATTACATCATTGCCCTATTTTTAAACTGCTCCTAGAGAGTAAGTTATTCTCCCCCAACATATATACACGCTTTGCACATCAAAGGCATATCTGTACATGAGCCAAAACAGAAGGTCTGTCTACACTATTGCCTTAGTATGAACTCAATTTCCCATTAAATTTCTTCTACCTAATACCATTTTGAGACTCCTAAAACAACCTCCTTATTGACTCTCATGTTTTCAGAGCCCAGATTGGCATGTAAGGTCATAGAATGACTGACATCTTCAGCAGCGATTGGCAGTTAAGGTCAGAGAAAGACAGACAACCTCAACATCACTGAAGGAAGAATATGTGGGGATTCTCTACTTCGGGACTTAGCTTTTCTGTTGTTCAAAGCACTGCTAGTTTAAGCCTTTGTTGTATCTGTATTGTTGCAGTATAATGCCTGACTGCTGAAATCTCACGTAGAGAAAAATACCTTTATTCAGAAAGAAAACAAAGCAAATTTTAAAAGTTGAAAATTAAAATCCCATGAGTCATCAGAGGAATTTATTAGAATCAAAACTGCTGACAACTTCACAAAAGAGAAGGAAAGAAATAAACTTGTATTTTAATTATTAGAATCAATAATGCCTCTACAAGATCAAGTAAAATAAATGTCACCGAATTATCCATTTCTGAATAACCAAAATAGCAATTTTATATAATATGTTATACACTAAACCCATTACAAAAAGGGAAACTCAGATTCTTTTTAATTTCTTGTTCTGATCATTTCCAACTGGACTCCTTCCTCAGTGTTTGCTAACAGTCCCCTGAAGGAGATGTGAAGGCCTTTTCCCAAGTGCTGCCTGCTGGTGCTCTCTCTGAAGCATGACCCTGAGCTCTGTGATGTGACATTATGTGTATAAAATCCTTTCAAGAATTTTCCATTTGAAGTGCCTAGGAATCACGGCACAAAGACCACCCCTGTGCCGAAGCTCCCATTGTCTAGATTCAGACAGGAATTCTCATTGTATCAAAGAATTATTACATGCAAAATCTCTGTTCTCAAGTTTCGGTTTTAGTGATTGTTAAGCATCATGGCAAATAGAAGCTCCATTTATGAAAAGAACAGTAGACAGACAAAACCTTCAGGTTGGGCTTTCCCAATAAGTAGATGGTATACTTTCTAAATTCATGGCCGGAATGTTTAGCTCTACTAAAAGAAATATTCTGTTTATTTTTTTTCTAATTCACTTTTGGAGACAAAGTCTCATGTAGTTCTGGGTGGCCTCAGCTCTCCTTGGACTTGTAGTTTTCTCTGTCTTCATCTCCCGAGTGCTGGGAACTGCTGGGAGTGTCCCCACTTGGAGGGGTTGAAATGAGACACAGAGTAGGACTCTGGTGTGGCTCTAAAGACTGATGGTCTCCAGATGTTCTAGCTCTGTAACTATACTGAATGCTGATGATAGCTTCTAAAAAGTCCTAAAAACTTTCTTGCTAGTTCTGAAGGTTAAAAGCTGCTGGCTTATGTGCTTAACACCTGTAGCCTGCAGGAATTGAGGGGGCTCTAACTTTCAGCCTGCTAGCTGAAGTCACAAAGGAAAAGGGACACCATGAAAAGTGATTTTAGCACTTATTTCTAAGTTATAAGAGTTTCCTATGAAAACTCTCTAAGAAAAAGGGAAAAAACAGAATGATCATGATGATCCTAAGCAGGCCAAGGGAAGTTCTGAAAAGAGGGGGATAAGGAGAATAATGCTTAGAAAAGCAGGGACCTGGCTGGTGAGATGGCTCAGTGGGGAAGAGCACCAACTGCTCTTCGGAAGGTCATGAGTTCAAATCCCAGCAACCACATGGTGGCTCACAACTACCCGTAATGAGATCTGACGGCCTCTTCTGGTGTGTCTGAAGACAGCTACAGTGTACTTACATATAATAAATAAATCTTAAAAAAAAAAAAAAAGAAAAGAAAAGCAGGGACAAGGGGAGAGAGAGAGAGAGAGAGAGAGAGAGAGAGAGAGAGAATGAGTGAGTGAGAGAGAGCTCTTCTCTTTGTCCTCAGCACTTATACATCTTTTAGAATACACAATCACATGGTAAAAAGTTCATCACAAGTTTACATATAAATTCAGATCATAAATTAACTAAGAACTTTACAACACTGAATGTTTACATGCCTAGCCATTAGGAGTAATTATCTGGCTAAATATTCATCACCTGTCACAGCTCCACAGGTTCATGTAGAGTTAAAAAACATAACTAAGTTATTAGTGATATTTTATATAGATAAACCCAGTCAATATTTTATCTTCTGTCCTAGCACCTATAATAAACCATTAGTCATAAAAAGAACCTTTGGTTAATGGTTTTACAACCTCTTGGAATATGCTCTGAGTAGTAGAATGTCTGCTTACTATCTAAGAGGCAATTAACTGAGACTGGCAGACTCATTCTACTCCAGTCTTGACTATCAGAAAGGACCTAATAACAGTCTCACTATAAAAAAACTTAATAAAAGCTGATACAATTTTAGGAATTCTTATAGGATCATAATTAAGAATTAAGAAGTCATCTATTTGTCTATATAGCATCACTACAAAACAGTACATCTTCGTTGTTCTGCAGAGATCTGCTCAAAAGGGTAGGCTAAGACCTACTGATTGTCATACATGTTTAATAATAACAGGAAAAGCATGTTGGATATCAGGAATCTTTCCTAAAGTGATTTCTCATGGGCCTTGCCTATGGGAGCTTTGTCATAGATTTCTAATCCAAGGTGGAGACATCTCAGGAAGATTACCTGCTAGTTATTAGTTTGCCCTATGATGGCTCCTGATAGGGAATGACTACAGGCTTGGTGACACTGGTGCTGGGACTCAAACCCAGGGCTTCCTGTATGCTCCACAAGCATTCTGCCAGGCCCCGAGAAGTGTCGTTTTTAGGCCTTTAACAAGCCTGTGTTTTCAGCACTGATGGTCCACTCGCTGCTCCTCTACAAAGGCCAACTCTTCCTCTACAGAACTCAGATGTACAGGAAGGAGAGAACTTGCCACCTCTCTCGTTTTCTTCCTTGAAAGGCATCACTGGAGTCAGCGCTATGTCATTGAAACATGAGGAAATCCAAACATCTATCACTCGGGTACCAAGCCTCCCCTGCCAGTCTTTTACAGTTTAAGCTGATTGACTCATATCCTGTCACTTTCTGGAGTCTAGAACTGCTGATGCTCAGAGGAACAAGTGTGTCCTCCCCTGCCTGTGTCCTGTAGGAAGAGAAGGCCAGTCCAGCTTGGATGACAGAACTGACTTTTAACCCCTAGCAATTGCATGCCACCTGTCTCCCCGACATCATCCTTATTTGCTTCTAATGGCCTCCATCAATGCATGTGTGAGAGATACTCAAATAATCTCCAAGTTCTGTAGGTCCTAGAGAGCAAGGAAGGTATTTCACCATAGTTAGACAGAGGCCATTGGAGTGAGTTTTGACTGAACAATTGATAATGTTTCTTAGAGGCTCTGCTTCCCATGGATTGATGGCTTACTTAGCATAAGCACCAGAGAAAGACATGCTGGAAACCACAAGTGGTGTCTTCACTCAGTTTCTCATTAGGTGCTTTATTTTCCCTTTATGTCCAACTAGTGATTGATGGTTTGATGTCAAGAGAGGAGGCAAATTAAATCTAGCCAACTACCTAACATGCTCATACCTCCAAGAGTGCTGAGAAGCAGGTGTTCTGAAACAGGCCCTTCAATTAATTTAGTGGCCTCACTTGATCCTCATTCTAAGAAAACCCATCAAGCTGTCAGAGGCCAACTGAAGAGATGTCAGAGCAATGAGATTGAAATCAAGCAATTATTTTACTGAGTAGCAGACTTTATTTTATGAAAAGCAATAGGTTACAAATTGGATACGATAAAATTGGTGTTTATGTGAGTATATGTTTCTCATAGACATGGTTTGTTCTTCTAGTTTTGGGACCAATGAAGGCTCCACATTACTTTGGTCCACTGCCTTGGCTTGCACTCTTCATATGATGGACTGCAGGGTTCCTTTTTACCCACCAGGTTGCTGGATTTTGATTGGTGCAAATTACTTTCCCTCTATTACATCCCATCACTCTCCAGTCTCCCTGTATGACAGAGTTCACCAGAAGTGTGACGACATGCATAGACTTAGTTTCTGTATCAAGTTGCTTTGTTGTATGTTTGGTTGGTTGGTCTTGGTTTTTCTTTCTCTTACTTTGAGACACTCTCAGTAGCAACTCTGCTGAAAGTTGCTGTGTAGTCCAGCTGGGCCTTAGATTCTTTGTGATCCTCATGTCTAGCCATCCACTGTCCCACCCCAACACCACCTCTTGTATGACCATCTTTGAGCTATGGGAAAAGGAACAGTCATCTAGACGTCTCATTCAGGACTGAGCAATCTGCAGTCTCTTATTCTGTGCAGTAAGCAGTTGTGGGTGTCTGTGCTAACCACCAACTGCTGCTAAAGGAAACTCCTATGAGGAGGGTTAAGATGTGCATGGAGCTATAGGTATAATATTAAGTTATTAGCAGTTAGCTTTTTAGTACTATGCCCATTTAGTAGAGTAAATTGTAGAACTTTCTTCTCCAGGGACTATGGCCTATCTAGACACCTTATTCACCAATCACTCAGTAGTAACAGTCTCATTCCCCTAGTAGACAGTTTATTATCCTATGTGGCGTAGGGAGGACTTGTATAGATGCAGCTAACTGCGATACATTTCTTCAGTTGGGAAGGGCAGATCACTACTCACAATACAACGTCTGTGAATAAATACCATATGAATGAATGGAAAAAAACCCATACAGACTAGTGAAGCGTACAAAATATACGGAGAAGTGAGTTCTTTGACACTTGTTTTGGAAATGTGTATGTGTGTATAACTGCAAGTGTGTTTGCGAGTGAGTGTGCATGTGCATGTGAGTATGCGTGTATGTGTGCATGCATTCATGTGTTTGTGCTTATAGGTGTGTGTCTGCACACATGTGGAGTTACAGGGGTACATATGTGTACATATGTATGTGTAGACACACATGGACATATGTGTATGTGCTTCTGCTTGAGGACAGAAGTATACCTTGGATATGGTCCTTCAGGATATGTCCACATTCCTTTTTGAGAACAAAGTCTTTTACTGACTTAACAACTCATCAATTACTCTGGCCAGTGATACACAGGTATCTATCTGTCTCTGGTAACCCTGACCAGGGTTTATAAGCACAGGACACCTTGCTTGGCTTTCAAAAAATTATTTCAATTTTTTGTCCCTTTACTTGATTAATCTATTCTTTGGTAATCTCATACTTGTACATAACACATTCTGGTTCCACGTGAAACCCATTTTCTCATGTTCTTCCTACACATCAAGTCCTCCTTCTTCCCACCACTTTTCCCTACACTGATCAGATACTGTTGCTTTGTTTTGTTTGTTTGTTTGCTTACTTGTTTTAGTTTTGTTGTTGTTGTTGTTGTTGTTGTTGTTTTGATTTTCTTTTTGACCACTGAGTTTAATCAGGCATGTACACATAGGTATGGCTGTGAGGCTATCTACTGGAGCTTGGCTAATTCATCTGTGGCTATTCCACTGAAGACAATGTCACCTCTTTCTTCTCTAGCAGTCATCAACTGCCAGTACCTCTCCTGGGAGGAGACAGGAGCTGTGAGCTCCTCCATCATTCACAACTGAATGTGATGGGCCCAGTCATGGACAGGTAATCCCAGCCACTGTGAGTTCATGAGTGCAGCATCCTTCTCAGGCCTGGAAGGCAATGGTTCACAACCCTCCTCCCCATCTTGTAGCCCGTGCATTCATTTTACCCTGTTTACTATCAGCTTTGCTAATCCTTAAAACAAGTAAGAAGGATTCTTTTTGAGGGTGTTGTGCTCAGAAATTACTAGTTTACATCACCTTGACCAGCCATGAGTTTCTGCATTCGCCACCTGTGCAGGTAAGTTTTTTTTTTTCAACATGACAACTAGAATCATCATTTTTTTTCAACTAGAATCATCTGGAAAGACGGAACCTCAACTGAGGAACTGATTCCATCAAGTTGGCCTATTGGCATGTCTGTGAGGAATTTTCTTGATTAATGATTGCTGTGGGAGGGCCCAAGCCACTGTGCCCAGTACCACTCTTGGGCAGGAGATCCTGGGCTGTTTAAGAAGATAGGTTATACAAGCCACAGGGTATAAGTCAGTAAGCAGCATTTCTACGTAGCATCTGCTTCTCTGATGAGGGATGAGAGATGCATTGATCTGTAGATATAATATGTCATTAAGAGTCAGTTCAAAGCTATGTCCATTCAGCAGAAAAATAGTGGTGGGTTCTCCCTAGAGCCTATGCCTGGTCTAGACACAGTTTCTATGTTTATGTGTTGTTTTCTCATAAATATTTTTATTAGATCTATGCCTAGATATTTTTTTCTCTTTTAAATATGCTTTTGGGAGTGAGCTTTGTGAATTGCCTATCATTTGCTTACAGGCAAACAACTCTATTGTGTATTAACTCATAAAATTCAAATAAATTGGGCTGCATAGATACTTGGTGAGCTCTAGGTCATTGAAAGAACATGTCTTAGAAAAATGGCTGCTATCTGAGGAATCAGAATTTCCTTAGTTAATCTTCCAACTGCTGTACAGACACCATAGCCAAGGTGATACATAAAGGAAAGAGTTTATTGGAACTTGCTCACTACTTCAGAGGATGAGTCCATAATTATCATGGCAGGAGCACGGCGACAGGCAGGCAAACACAAATACCAGAGCAATAGTTGAGGCCTTACATCCTAATCCATAAACCAAGATAGAGAGGGCTAACTGGGAATGGTGTGGGCTTTTGAACCCATAAAGCCAACTCAAATAACACATCTCCTCTAACAAGGCCACACCTCTTAGTCCTTCCAAAACAGTCTACCAACTAAGAACCAACAATTTAAATATATGACCCTATGGGATCCATTCTCATTTAAATCACCATAATAATCAAGGTTGTTCTCTGACCTCTACATGCACCACACACACACACACACACACATATGTATATATATACATATATATATATGCACTAGCACACATAGTATACCTGTGCACACATGAACACACCCATAAATAAAAAATTCTGATAAATCAATAGATTTTTATGGTTTATCTATCAGTAACAACTCGTGAATAGTCATCCCATTCCCCCCTTATAATCCTTATGTGCTTTCTTTGTTATTTTTTCTCACCAGCACATTATTTTAAGATTTTCACAGTATTGTAAGAATGACCACTGTCAAGATTAACCAAGCTGAATGATGTATTGAAATCAGATGCTATGTTGATTTTCTCTTAAATTTTATTTTTTTCAAGTAGTTTGAAAATTTATAAATTTGTATCGACTATGCCTTCCAGAAATTTTTGATGTTTCTTTGCCTGTTGTTTTATTTTATTATTTTATGTGTATGGATGTTTTTGCCTGGATATATGCCTGTGTAGTACATATGTGCCTGGTGCCTGCAGAAGTCAGAAGAGATTATCTGATGCCCTGGCACTGGAGTTGTTGTGGGCCACTATGTGGGTGCTAGGAATTGAGCCCAGAACCTCTGCAAGAACAACCAGTGCTTTTAACCACTGAGACATCTCTCCAGTTTTCTTCTTTTTATGTTTTGTCTCCTTTTTTCCTCGTTGTCTATAAATGTCTTGGACTCAGTTAAAGGAGACAAGTTATGAAATGAACATGTGACCAACATCAGCCAGGGTGAAGTCGTGAACATGTTTTAACAGATTCCAGCACCTTCTGAGAGTTCAAAGTTCCCTAGATCCCTTCCCAGGACTGTGTGATAGAACCCTGTGACAGAGGCAGACACTGGGATGTCACAAGTTCCCTGCTTTTCTTATTCAGATGCAACAGACTTTTGGATAACTGCTTGATTGTACTGACTTGTGGCTTAGGAAGTAGATGTGATTTCATCCACTTTATAGAGGACTGCAGGGAGATATGAAGAGACACATTAAGTAAAATCAAGGCTGTTCTGAGAACTACCTAGAATTCTTTGATGTGTGCCCAGGTCTATGGAATTCTCATTTTTGTGCCCAGCATCCTCTCAGTGTTCTAAGCTTTTTATTTATCTGGTTAGTCCTTGAAATTGAAAGGGGATATATCAAGGAATTGAAGAGAAACAAAGACCACATCCCTAGAGGTGGCTAGAAGGGAATATTCAGGGTCAGCCCTGTATGGATACTGGCTAGAGAGAGAATATAGGCCCACCATCCTCTAGAATCATTATTACTAAAAGGCACCCATCTCCCCTGACTCCCTCTCTCATTATTTTATTGTTTTTAGAAACCTAAGATTTTGGCCTAGCTAGATGCTGATATTAATAATATTTTATATGTTTTTTTTAAGATTTCCTCCACTCTGCATCTGATTCTTTGAGATGCTAACATAGGATGGCCCAGTGGACGCTTGTGTTGCTTGCTGACTTGCAGATAATTTGTGTAGAGAACAGAACATTTCTCACTTTGGCCTACTTTTAAAGCAGCAAACCTAATAAAATAAATAAAATTTTGGGAGAAAATGAACCAACTTCCCAGAAGCATTAGGAGGATTGAAGCAGACAGAGTCCATATATTCTTGTAGAGCCAGGAGGAGGCAGTCAGTAATGGACCCAGTTATTATAATCAAGGGGTAGCTGAGGTCTATGGCAGGAGGCACCATGCTTTCCTTGTCTGGCACATTCAATATCTGTACCTTAAAGTTACAGGGATGCTGGAGGTGAAGGGGTATTGAATGTGAATTATTATAGGCAGCATCCTCTAAGCTTGGTGTGTGTTTCACAATCTCAAAGAGAAAATAGTATTATCCCATGTGTTATTTTAGGAAACTGAAGCTACAGACATTGACAATTTATCCAAGGACAGATTCTTCTTAAAGGGTTGACCTATTTCCTTCTGGTCTGACTTTAGAACCTGGTAAACCAATAGCCAGCATTGGCTGTGTCCTTGGGACCGAGTGGTAACACTTCAGATAGCCCTGGAGACAGTCTGGGGTCATCTCAAGCCAGGGATTCTCAACATTATTCTTTGTGTGAGTCTGCGTGTTCTACTGTGGTCCCAAGACTCACATTTCAACATCCGTGGCCGAAGCTGCTGCTTCTAATCGTCTGGGAAGATTGTTTGGAGAGAAGTGTTTGGAGAGAAACTGAGCCTTTCTTGCTCTTAACAAGCTTAACTCAGGGATTCAGGATCAGAGAAAATTCTATGGCTACCAAAGATACCCAAACCCAGTGACTTCTTGGTTCTTGAATTGGTACTTCAAAGAATAAGATTTAAGAACCACAGAGGATGGTTTTTAACCATTGTTGATTCACAAGTGGGGGCTTCAGGAAGAGATGGGGACTGGACAGAGCACCCATGGAGCAGGACTGAGTTCCCAGGAGTGTGGTACCATCAGAGTGTTTCTTTGGGGGTTCTTTTAAAGGGCCGATGGCAGAAACTAGGGGAGTCATGGGGGACAGAACAGGCATGTCAGCAGAGTTCTGAACATGAGGCACTCTGGCGCCTCCTCTCAGTTTTTGTCAAGTCCTTATATCTAGCTTTGAGGTAAGGGTACAGGATAACAGTGAAACCAAGAACCGGGACTCTCTTCTGTTCTCCTAACTTACAGCCAAGCATCCTCAGGACTGCTGCCACCTGTCCTACCTGCCCAGTTTCTGCTTCCCGTTTAGATGCTCAGGCTGAGGACCCAAACTTGGCAAGATTTTTCTCCACCATTAGTGAAGTCTCTGCCATCCAGCTGCAGTCCAGCCTGTCATAGCTACAACTCCTTGCTCAGCTGGGCTGATGCTGTCTTTGCCCTTCAGAGGTCAGTGGCTTCAATAATGAGTGAAGTATGAGTATGAGATTTCATCAATTTGCCCACAGTGGATGGAGTTACACGAATGAATCTCTTTGTCTGTCTCTAGTTTCTTTTATGCTCTGTAGCAGGCTAAATTGGTCATTTATACTGGAAGTTATAGATTACACATTTGTTTGTTTAGCTAACTTGACTGCCTTAATAAGACTCTACAGGGAGCCAAAGGGGGTTTCCTGGTCTGTCTCCAGGATGCTGAAAATCTGTCCAAATGTAGCAATTGCACAAAATGTCCCTGGTTACTCTGAGCAGCCAGAGTAGAAAAACGATTGGTTCTCATGACACTGAATTCGAAAGAGCCATCAGTGTCCCCTACCAAGGCTTTGTGTATCATTCAGACTTTCTCTGTGGACATGCAGGGAAGAACTGGCTGTAATGAATTCAGTAAGCCACACAAGCCAGGAAGAGTCGCAGCACCCCTGATGACCTTCTTCACCCTTGTGGCACTGGATAAAGTCAATGCTGCCTCCCTGCCTGTCTTGGCAGCTGCTGCTGTGAATTCACTCTGGTAATCCCTGACAGGGTTTATTTCATGCTGATAAGGAAGGGAAAGAGAAACTCCGTACATGTCACCTGATCCTTCCGTGGTCTAGCTCTCCAGACAAAAGTCTAGGGATGACTCAAGTAGATGCCACTGCTTTCAACATACGGGAGGGGGAGGGGGAAGGACAAAGGGGAGTTGAAAGCATCTCTCTGTGGAGGACAGTGGACACGGAGCACTTCAGACTGTACTGAGAGGTTTATAAAATAACAGCAAGTTGAGCTGGATCTATAAAGTGCTTACTGCACAAGGACCGCGATTTAAGTGCTGTACAGAACCCATATGGAAAGCCCAGGGGCTGTAATTTCAGAGCTGAGGAGCCAGAGCTAGAAGGCTCTGTGACACAGTTCCAGCCAGCCTAGCCTAACAGGTGAGCCTGTGGGGCCGTAGAGAGAGACAAAGAAAAGAAAGGTGGCTGGTGCATGAGGAGGAAGAACAAAAGGACTGATGGAAGACCAAAGACAGAAGGACAGATGTGTGCTCTGTCTCTGCATGCAGGAACACATGTCTGCAAAAGCAAAACACTGTTGTACCTATGTCTGCAAAAGCAAAACACTGTTGCTATCTTTAGCATTTACAAGTAGAGTAGCAATGGAAGAAACTATTCCAAGGTAAAGTTGTACTGTCTATGGCTATTTGTTAAGCCACAGTGTTTACTATTAGCACATCCCAGAGATGGCTTGAATAAGAAGAGCAAGAGGGTGATTTCATTTTGACCTATCTGTGTCTGTGTTTATCTCTGTGTCTAGAAGCAGAAAGACGAATGACCCAGCTGGGTTTGTCCCTGGGTGTTATGGCCATGCCAATTAAAGCTCTCTGTTGGCAACCAATTCTAGTTCCATCAAGCAGTGTTTGCTTAAGAGAAGACTACAAATATAGATGAACCAATTTTGACTTTAACTAAGGAGAGAGTGAGCATCAGAGGAGATAAAATGGGCAAGAATATGAATATAATGATGCACAAAATATAAGAATTATACGATGGACAGATGGGCAGTTTTATGACAAGTTTAGAGACCTGGACACCAAACGGTTTGTGGCATCACATTTTCAGTTGCTGGACAGGGAGATGGCCCCAGGATATCTGAGGAAGATCCGGGTGGCTAGGTCGGCGTTTGGAAGATAGTTCAGAGAATCCAGTAGCAGCAATGTGGCAATCAGTTAGAAGTCTCCCAGTATCTCCACAGCACAGCCAGTAACAAACGGGATCTCAGCCTTGCTTGTCTGCATCTCTTTCTCATTGGCATCCTTTCTGCCTCATGTGGTCTCTATACGATTTGTGGATTAAAAGCATATTCCAATTTTTTTTTCTAAAGTGGAGAATGGGTTATCAGGGTTGTGAATCCAACAGAAACCAACAACAAACCTTCTGGATCTCATTCACTGTGTTGACTTTAAACTTAAAAGCACCAGCACTGGAGGTCACACAGCAAGCCATGCATTGCCAGGCCTCTGCAGCTTTGCTGTAGATCATACCTCTTCTTTGTGGATATTGGTAGCATTCCCTCCTGCTTTTGATGCTTTTCATGGATTTAGAGGCAACCTTTGTCAGTGTCGAGCTGCCTGGAACCACTGACTCCTCACTGGAACCCGGGCAAGTGCCTGATGGATGAGTTCCTTTGTGTCTACACTGCCCTCAGATCATTCAGAACATGCCTGCAGTCCTAGTCTTATTTCCTTTGCTGTGGTGAAATATTCTGACCAAAAAAAAAAAAAAAGGGAGGGTGGGGGCAACTTAAGGAAGAAACTATTTTAGCTCTGAATTTCTGAGTTACAATCCCTCACAGCAGGGAAGACAGTGGTAGGAATTGAGACAGCTGGTCACATCACACCCACACTCAAGAACAGAGAGGATGGATGCATGTGTGCTATCAGCTAGCTTTCTCTACTCTGACCTCCAAACCAGGGAGCACTTTTAGGCTGGGTCCTCCCATATCCATGGCAACCAAAATTGTCCCTCACTGACATGCCCACAGATCAACCTGGCCCAGACAATCCTTCTCTGAGATACTCTTCCCATCTGCTTCAAAGTTGTATCAAGTTGACAGTGAAAACTGAACATCCACACCCACCCTGCTTTCTTCTGAATGTGTGTCTGTAGTTGTGAAGATGGAATAAGCACATATAGACCACCAATTATCTCATCAGCCACTACCTCTTCATACGCTTTACACTGCCTTCTTCATCTCTCCACAAGCATCCCTAACCTGGTCTTCAGGGAGACAGATTCAGGCAGGCTTGCACTCCCACCTCTATGCTTGGCTTTCTAGTCGGTAAACCTTGTCTTTTGCAAATACCTCAATTCAGAGACTTGCTACACAGGCCTGATTCATCTTAATAGACAGGACACATGGACAGGTGAGTGGGTGGATAAGTGGATTGAAAGATGGATGGACAAAAGACAAAGAGGTAGAAGGATAGGTTGATATAGAGATACAGGCGTGTCAAGGCATTCCTCACTTAGGATTCTCTTATTACAACTTTTTTATTTGTTTTTAAGACAGAGTCTCTTGTAGCCCAGTGGCCTTCCACTCCCTATATAGCTAACAGTGATTCAGAAGTCCTTATCCTACCTCCCCTTCGTCTCTCAAGTTCTAGGGTTACAGAGATGGGAACCACACTCAGACATTAGAATCATTCTGTCTTTGAAAACTGGTGCAGGTATTTCCCTATTGACTTCTAAATGGACATTTACAATTGAGGAATCTGCTAGAGTTGGATTGTATGTTTCTTTTGTAGGTAACCCTGCCTCTCTTTTGTCCAATAGCTTTTGTATAACATCACCCTTAAAATCACAGACTTCCCAGTACATTCTGATTTCTAATCTTTTTTCTTTAGAGTTATTTTTCCCAACTATCTGTTCAGTTGTTGCCTCGACTTTTTCTTTCTTCTTTTGAAATGTGCCTGTTAGACCTCTGGACCACACAGTGGTCTTTTCTTCTCTGTAATCATTAGCCATATTTTTCTATTGCTCAGCACTATTGTTTTAATCCACTAGTAATTCTTATTATTTAATTATTGTAATTAATATAATTATTGTTTTAATTTGTATTAGTGAATTAATTAATTTAGTCTGTCAGTGCTGGGGATCAAATTCGGAACCGTATTGCTGGACAAATGCTGTACCATGAACTCTTACCTGAGCCTCTCACTCCATTCTCAATAGTCATGGTAGTCTCATAAGTAACCCATTTGCTCTTCATTTAACCTGTTTAACTACAAACCTGCCTGCTCCAGAGTGAAATGCTTTCTGTGCTACTGAACTTGAAATATTTAGATGGTTTTAAAGAAACTGGTCACTCTTCTGCCCTCTACTTGTGGTTCTGTTTCTCACCTGCAGATTCCCAGTCCTACTCTTGAGTACAATGGTTAGTGATGCTTCATCAGTGCCATGGTCTAAAGAATGCCTTCTGGAATAATCTAAGGGGCAACAGAGAGCTACAAGCTCTCTTCCCTCAGAGATCTGGAGGGAGGAAAAGAAAATAGTCTCTGATGATAGTGAAAGTTTTATAAATTTCATGTTAGCACTCTCAAAATCTATTTGCAGATAGGACTAGTTGAGACTTTAGAGAGATGTTTGGGGCTTGTTCATGGATTCTAGTTACTAATTATTGTTGGATATGTGATTTGCAAATCTTTTCTTCCAGTCTATTAGGCTATCTTTTTCATAATCGTAGGTGTCCGTTCACAGAGAGAAACTCTTTAATCTTAATAAAATACAATGTACTGATCATGATTATAGTATGATCACTAGGAATTTAATCAAACTCTAGGTCTCACATAATTTTCTCCTATAACTTCTTCTCAAAGTTGTATGCTTTGTTTAAAATCTTTATTATTCGGTGCTATTGGTTTATTTTCATTGTAATCAAATAATTGTTTTGGTTCCCATTGCTGAGAATTGAGCCCAGCACTTGATGCCAGCTGGGAGATTGCTCATCCCTTCTGAGATTATTCTGTGTAAGGCAGGAGACATGTGAATCTTCTTTGTCATTTCCCATAGGTGTCCCAAAGTAATTTTTCAAAAGGATATTTTCCCCATTGAATTGTTTCTACACCTTTGTCAAAATCCCATTTGCGATGGTTCTAGGTAATGATTGAGCACGAAGATTGGCTTCTGGCTTTGCAAGTCCATCTAAAGCCAGCCTCTGCTTCCTTCCCCGTCCCTTTCTTCCTTCTTTCTCTTGTGTCTCTCATGGAATCTCCTCTTTACCATGCTGTTCATTCATTCTTGACAGCTCTTTGGAAGTTTTCTTCTTCATCCTTCTGTGGAGGACCAAGAACCCTAGAATATTTTTATTAAAATAATGCAGATCTATTATTTCAGAAACATTGTTTTAAATAAAATACATCATCTTTCCAGTTTGCCTACTGTCTTCCTTGAGTTCACTGTGGATGTTATGTGCCTCCCTCTGTCCTGTGTCCTACTTGTTTACTTCTGTCTGTTTGGGTCTTTTCATTTTCTTTTCCACATTTCTCTTACTTATTCTCAGTGACCACATCTTCAGCACTTTAATGTCTCCTTCTCTGCCTTTGGTACCATTGCTTCTTTGAAATGGCTTTATCTTTCCTTGCAGCCCTTCACTGGTTTGCTCACTTCTTTTACTTTCTTAAACACCACTGGATAGTTGGTCTCGTCTCTGTTCACTTTAAATGTATTTTGAGAGGTCATACTCGCTCCTTGGTTTATTTCAAAGCACGGAAAAGTATTTTTGTATTTACTTCCCTTCTATCTGCAGGAGAAACAGTCCCTCTGATGTGTCATGGAAGTCATTTTGCTGGGTGCTAGTCCCATCTACCACTCCAGGTCATCATGACTTACCTAACACGAACGTTTTTCCCCTTGTAAAATATTATCACAACAGGGAGATAACCGTGAGATGCAAAGTATTCAGGAGTACATTAGAGAGACGAAGACCAGCATTCTGGAGACTCCCTTGAATGATTCTTTCTGTAGGATTGGAAGAAAATGGAATATGGATTATAGGATTGGATTCCATGGCATTAGTGGAAAAAAAAACCTGTATGACAGATTTCATGCCACAGAGTTGTATAACCAGATAATCCTGAGGATGTCTTGATGGTGCGAAACATTGTGGGAAGCTGAGGGGAATGTTCACTTTGT
This sequence comes from Hylomyscus alleni, assembly GCA_019843855.1. NCBI lineage: Eukaryota > Metazoa > Chordata > Mammalia > Rodentia > Muridae > Hylomyscus > Hylomyscus alleni. Next base: position 1,532 of record JADRCC010575026.1, on the reverse strand, counting down.
AAAGTTCTTGTCAAACAGCATGAGGACTTGAGCTGAAGACCCTGAAGACATAAAAGGAGACAGAGCTGCGCATTTGCTGTGTGTAAGCATGGTGGCACAGCAATGGTCTGAGGCTTGTGGCTTGGCTGCGTCTCTGTCGCCGACTCATTACTATCTCCTTAGAATGGAAACATGTATCTTGTTTCCTGGTCTCCGTAACCAGAGAACAAAATTCTTAGTCTGGTGTGCACAACTGTGTTTCATGTCAACATATGGGAAAGCAATGCAATGTTGTTGCAGTTCACAGACAGAACTGAGTTCACTCAGAGATTACAGGGGTGCCATAAAGCTGCCAGGACCTTCTCTCACTCAGACTTACTGGAAAGACAAACAAAACAAAACAAAACAAAACAAAACAAACAAACAAAAACCCCAAACCCAAAAACTAAACAAAAACAAAAACAAACCCTAGGTGAATGGATTATCCAAGGGTAAATACATGAAGGACTAATTCAGCATCTGAAATTGAGAATGAGTGAAAAGCTTCCATGGGTCTTACACAAAATAGAAATAGTTTATGGACATCAGACAATATCAGTCTCTGATTAAATCAATTTTCCAATGAGCCTATCAGCTCCAAAAACCTGAACTTTATTTCACAGTGATTATCATCTGGCTGATTTCTCATAAACAATTTTACCAAGAGAATAGGTATTTTGTGGGATGAAGTGTCACGAACGCATTTGGAAATCCAACTTCCCCAACCGAAATAGGACTTATCAACTAGGTAAAGAGTGGCCAAAGGTTTTGGCCCCTTTCAAAGAGTAGAAAGGTGTTACATTCTTGATTAAATTATCTATTTGCTCTATATAAATACAGATCACCTTGGCCAATTACTGTGAATTATTTGTAAACGTAATGAGGTCAGCAACATCTGTCCTTCCAAATGTAGTGTACATAAAGCAGTGAAAGAGACTTTTGTCACCTGGCTGGCAACTGTTGATATATCTAAGGCTGTTTTCTGACATTTGATTTGGAATACTGTGATCTTCACCTAGCCTCTCAGGAAAGACACTATATATCACACTTCTTGGCTTCTGGCTAAACTGACCTCAATTTCAATCTATGGGAAAATCATCCAGAAGAATAGGACCACCCTGAATTCCTCAGATTAACACATTCACACAAAGAGTCAAGCATGGTAGCACATGCTCGTACTCCTAGAGCTGAGGAAGTAGAGACTTGATGATCTCTCTGGAGGTCTCTGGCTGTCTACCCAGCCTAGCCATATTGGCTATCCCCAGGTCCTAGTGAGAAACTTTGTCTAAAAGAATAATGTGGATCACTCTTGAGGGATACCACTTCAGGTTGACCTCTGACCTTCACGTTTGCACAGTGGCATGCATATATATATATATATATATATATATAAAAAAAAATTAGGAGGATGAGGAGGGAAAGTCGGATGTGGGTGAGCAGGAAGAATCATGGGTCTTTTACCCACATATACACACACATACACACACATACACACACACACACAAATACACACA
>JADRCC010575025.1:9430-27923 GCA_019843855.1 Hylomyscus alleni | reverse complement strand
GAAGTGATGTGGTCCCTTCAGCAGCTGGTATGAATACAACATAGTATCTCTTAGTTTAAGAAAGAGAGTCTGGTCTCATTGTCCTGGCACCTGAGATGAGTATCTGAGACCGTTTCTGGCTCTTCTGACCATTATTTTCTATGCAGGGAGGAGCAGGGATGAGAAGGAATCCCATCATTCAACACTGGATAACTAGTTATCCAACAGCAAAAAGGACGAAGTAGCTAGAAGGACCAAAGAGGATAGAAGTTTGAGGAAGAGTTTGTATATCAAAAAGTGGCTCTGCTAGCTACAAATCAGGTCACTGGCTATTTCTTGGAAAAGTGGATTAAGATGTAAATCTACATTTTTTTTTTTTTTGAGACAGAGTCTCTCTGTGAATCTGGCATCGCCCTGGAACTGGCTCGGTAGACCAGGCTAGCCTTGAACTCAGAGACCAGTTTGCCTCTGCCTCCTGAGTGCCGGGATTACATGCATGTACCACCACCACCTGGCTAAAAATTCTCTTAGTTTATTTAAGAAAAAAACAAAATGGTTGTGCTCTTTTGCTCTCACCCCACATCAGAATGATAGAAAAGAGGGCCAGTACTTACAATGCCAATGTGAGTTTGTCTCATACCCTTGCTGCCTTAGCATCCATTTGGGGACCTGACATAATTATTTGGAACCCAGGGTCTCCAACTTCCCCTCTGAGTGGTTTACAATATACCTCATCTGTTACTCATTTGGTAAGCTCAAATCTAGTGCTTTCCATAGCTTCCAGCCATGATAAAACCTAATGACCAACCCCACTCCCCACCTCCCACAGGTGGACACTCCTCCTTTCACTTACCGTTTTTTAAACCAGCCCATGCACAAGTCCCTCCAGAGGCGGAGAGTAACTTGATGGAGCTGGTAAAGGCTGCATCCAACCGCTTGGTTCTCTCTTCCTCCCTTCTGCTTCCTGTTGAGCTCCGTGTTGCCTCCCGACTTCCCTCTGACCTCCTATTAGCACTCTGAATTATGTAAGTGATATGCTGGTTCTGTTTCATGCATTTTGGATTTTACTGTGTCCCCCTTGAACACACTATGACCGACCTCCTGTCTCTCTAGTTGGGCCTGTTCTGGAGTGTAACTATCTTCTTGGCTTATGTTCACACTCAACAGGAATCTCATGACCGGGTTAAAACAACAAACAAAACCAATTCAAATCATAACTGGGATCGGCCTTGAGCTTCTCCTTTATAACACACTCCACTAAAAAGACAAATTACTAAAAATTTTTGAGGATGAGGTTGTCATATTTCCAAGTAAAAATTGTCTTGAGAATGTGGTACAAGAACTGTTCAACAGATGTGATGTGTAGATAAGGTTTTTCTTTTTTTTCTTTCTTCTTTTTTTTTTAAAGGGCTGGAGACAGGGTAGCAGCTCAGATGCTGTCTCCAGCCAGTCCTTTCTTTCTCTTTCTCTCCTTTTTTAAAAGATTTATTTATTGATTATATCTAAGTACACTGTAGCTGTCTTCAGACACACCAGAAGAGGCCATCAGATCTCCTTACAGATGGTTGTGAGTCACCATGTGGTTGCTGAGATTTGAATGCAGGACCTCTGGAAGAGCAATCAGTGCTCTTAACCGCTGAACCATCTCTCCAATGCCTAGATAAGGTTTGTTTTATTGCAACATTTTCTGGAAGTCCAAAAGGATTACAAAATAAGTAACCCCGTCATTGATGGGGTTCTTGTTACATAAGTCACCACGTTTCATTATCAAGTGGCACAGGTTGTAAACAAAGTATCGTCATGTGATGATACCGATGACGTTTTTAAAATGCATGATGAATCTTAAGATGCATCCTTAGGTAAGAGAGTAGCTGCAAGCAGCACTCTATGCTGCCAGGCCTGTAAGAAAACGGTGGAGACAGAGGACACGTATATGTTTGGCCTTGCACATGCATAAAATATTTCCAGGAAGATATGGAAATATTAGGGAGAGGCACTAGGTGGTTAGGGAGAACAATCAGAGACTTCACAGAAATGCATTTTGTATCTCTTGAGCCAGGAGAATGTTATAAACTACTCTGAAAAAAAAAAAAATCCTTAAGAATAGCATATAAAGCTGTGTGGGTTACTTTCTCTTCCAGACTCAGTCTCATTAAGGCCTTTCTTCTAAGATTTCTGCTATATGGTTTCCTGAATTCCTTTTTGCAGAGTGACAGAGGGTGCTTATACATTTTGTGGAGAACCAGGCTTTGGAAGCAGGCAGGTGAGAGCTGCCTCCGAGTGTTCTGGCTACAAGGATGGGCTGGCCAGCTCCTTGGCTTTACAAAGTGGCCTAGTGAGATCGTGCCTCCTTTTCTGTTTGATTGATTTCAATTCGGTAGCATCCTCTAGTTAAATCTGTCTATTGTGAATGGGGTGCTGCCCGCCTTCTAGGGTAGAATAATATTCCTTTCTGTTAATATCTATTGTAGTTTTTTGACGCATCCAGCCATCAATGGGTGTTTAGATCACTTCGTATTTACCTGCTCTGAATACTGTCACAAGAAAACCTAGGTGCACAGGTACCTCCGATTAACAGATTACATCCATTTGCATATCTATGTGGAAGAGTTTTGGATTGTGAAGTAGTTTGACTCTTAGTTATTTTAGGGGGAGAAGAGATGTCATACTATTTTTTTTCTGTGATATCTGCACTAATTTTCAATCCCACAACGGTTTACATTTTCTCTATATCTTTGCCAGGAGTTGTTTCTTGATTTTAGTCATTCCCTATATGCCACATTATTTTTATTTCTCTTCCTTTGTGGAATTAATGAAATTAATGCTTTCCACTATTCATATGGTATGAATAATGAAAAAAATGTCAATTTAAGTCCTTTCTCAATTACTTGGTTTTTTGTTGGCTTTGCGATTGAATTTCATGTCCTTGTGATTTTGGATTTTACTCTCCAATCAGACACTGGTTTGCAAATGTTCCCATTTCCTGTGTTGCCTTTGTGCCCAGTTTGTTGTGGAGGGTGTTCCGTTTGTGCACCTCCTCCCCATCCTCTCACCTTTGCTTCTAATGCTGCACTTCTCGGGTGCTGACCAGAATCTCACCAATAAACCATGACAGGGGCTCCCCTCTGGTTTTATAATTTGAATTTTACATTAAAGATTTCAGCTCCTCTCAAGTTCATTTGTGCATGTGGTATAAGATACGCATCCCGATTCTTTCTCTCAAATGTGGATATTCATTTTCCAGCCTTGTTTACACAAGAGATTGTTCTGACTCCACTGTGAATTCTTGCTGCCTTTGTCTAACAGCATTAACTGACCATGAGTGTAGATTCTCTTCTGCCTTTCTGTTCCACTGATTGATATGTCAGTTTCTGCTAATGTCACGTGGCTTTAACTGCTGTAGTTTTGCTGGTTAGTTTGAAAACAGGTGATTTGTCCTGGCTTTATTCTTTTTATGGTTGCTTTGATATTTGGGAATAAGTTATAATTCCATTTTTAATTTTTGCTCTATATTATCTATTCCTAGGCATGGAAATACGTGTCAAGTATTTATCAATGATCTCTTAAATACATTTTAAAACAATTCTTTAATATCCATATGATTTTAGCACTTACCAAAGATGTAATCAAATTTGCACACTAACAAGATGGGATGCTTGCTTGTTCCTTCATTAAAGAATTAAATCATGGCTGAATATTTGATGCTTCAGAGTATAGAACATCTTCATCATTTTGAGAACTGATTGATATTGTGAAGCCGCTTTGCATTAATGCATATTACAAAATGACAGAACCATGTTTGGGGCTATTTCAGACATCACTGGAAATTTTGTCTTAATCCCAAGCCAAAATTCTTTTAATGATTTTTTAAAAATAAAAATAAAGCTCATTGGCAACCCAAACACCACTTCTCGTGATGAAACAGTTCTACCACAACACAATCTGTGCTGGAAAATGCTTTCCTTCAAACATACTAATGTAGACCGTGGATACTGTATCCATGGGACTGCATCTATACAGCTATGACGTCATCATACATGCCGGAACTAGACTTCCTAGTACTGTGGCTGCTCTGAGATCACCTGTGACCATGGAAGTAACTTTTCAGGCATGTTCTATAAGTAAGACCAACAAATTCATTGGTCCTCTCAGGTAGACACTGGTGGAATTACACTTTGTTTCGCTGTAATGGACATATAAGTAAGGGGTAGATATTTGTTTACCTCGGCCTGTGGAAGGAAGTCTCAGAATATTCTCTGAGCTTGTTTTGGGGGAGAAAGGGACATAATGCTATCTTAACTTTTAAAAAAATTTGTCGGCTTTCATACATATGCACAATGTTCTGGTTCTATTTATCACCTTCCCTTGTCGGTTTCCACCTGCTCTCCCCTCTAAGCCCTTTCTTTTTCCTACCTAGACTCTCAGTGGCTCTGTTGTTAGAAAAAAATGACTTTCCCCCCTTCCAGCATCCATTAGAAGTCACTGTATCTTCAGGTTTTCGTGAGTGCAATAGTAATTCCATATTTGGACATCACCATTTTGTGGCATTCTTCCCACCCTCTCTTCTGTAATGTTCCTGATACCGATGTCCATCCTGCTTAAAGCTGAAAGCTCGTCCATCAGTTTTTCTCAGCACTTTGGTCAGATGTGAGTCTCTACATTGACAATCGCTCTGTGTAGAGGGGAGCAGAAGCGTAGGAAGGAAGGCTGTGAAATAATATCTATGGATGTGACATGGACATAGCATTTATGAAGCTGCATTAGCTGTGGTTGCCTGCACAAGACTAGAGCTACCGTTCAGTGGTGGTTGGTGAGGAGCTCAGGGCACCCCGCTCTACTCAGTGGAACTAAAGCAGCTTGAGACTGTTGGAAGGGAGGAAGCCATTGTGTTCAGAAATGCAGCTACTGTCAGGTTACTTGCGCACCAGTAGGTAGCTTTATACCGATGTCCACATGAGCAGCCCTGGTTAAACCCAATGGGTCACAAAACGAAAAGTAAAATAGCCCAAAGACATAGCATGGATGGGGACTGGGTAGGAAGGTAAAGAATGGGAGGAAGAGAAGAAAGAGTGGAGGGATGGGTGTAACAGCATGAACTACATACAAGTATGAAAATCTTAAAGAGACAATTACCATAAAAGAAGAAAATCGATGGTACCCTTATGCTGCAATTATATAAGGACTATAGGATTGTAGGGAGGCCCTCATTCCCCGTGTCACATGGGGACATCGTACATACAGACCCTTCTAATGCAAGTAACAATAGTGTGCTATCTTGGAAAGCAGAAATGAAGACCTCACAACACACTAAACCTATCAATGTCTCAATCTTCAATTTCCAACTCCAAAGCTGTGAAAATTAATCTGTTCTGATAAAGTTCATTGTCTCAAATACGGTTTATTTTATTTTATTTTTTTGTGGTATGGGATGCACACTGAATGGGCATTATTTTTATTTATTTGTTTGTTTATTTATTTGCTTATTTATTTTGGAGAGTTTATTTCATCTTATATCTTACAGTACATTGTGAATGGTAGACAGGAGAGGATATCAAACATGAACATGGAAGCCGGCACTGAAGAAGAGGTCATGAAGGAATAGAATTACTATCTTGTGCTGACTGACATCTTATTCCAGCTGTTCAGGGATGGCACTTGCAATAGTAAATCATTAGTCAAGAAAATACTCAATCATCTTTTGCCTCCTAGACAATCTAATGGAGACATTTTCTCAACTGAAGTTTCCTTTTACAGTTTGATTACTATTAGACTATATTTGATAAAACATTTGATAAAAGAACAAAGTAAGAAAGAAAGAAGGAAGGAATAAAAGAAAGAAGGAAGGAAGGAAGGAAGAAGGAAGAAAGGAAGGAAAGAGATTTTCTCAAAGAACCAGCTCATGTTTTGTTAATTCCTGGTATAGCTTTTTGTTTCTACTTGGTTGATTTCAGTCCTGAGTTTGATTATTTCCTGTTGTCTACTCCTCTTGGGTGTATTTGCTTCTTTTTGTTCTAGAGCTTTCAACTGTGATGTCAAGCTGCTAGTGTATGCTCTCTCGTTTCTTTTTGGAGGCACTCAGGACTATGAATTTTCCTCCTAGCACTGCTTTCATTGTGTCTCATAAGTCTGGGTATGTTGTGCCTTCATTTTCATCAAATCCTAAAAAGTCTTTAATTTCTTTCTTTATTTCTTCCTTGATCAAGTTATTATTGCATAGGGCGTTGTTCAACTACCATGTGCATGTGGACTTTCTGTTGTTTTTGTTGTTACTGAAGACCAGCCTTAGTCCATGGTGATCTAATAGGATGCATGGGATTATTTCAATCTTCTTGTATCAGTTGAGGCCTGTATTGTGACTGATTATTTGTTCAGTATTGGAGAAGGTACCATGAGGTGCTGAGAAGAAGATACATGCTTTTTTTTTTAGGATGAAATGTTCTTTAGATATCTGTTAAATCCATTTGGTCCATAACTTCTGTTAGTTTCACTGTGTCTCTGTTTAGTTTGTGTTTCCATGATCTGTCCATTGAGGAAAGTGGGGAGTTGAAGTCTCCCACTATTATTGTGTGAGGTACAACGTGTGCTTTGAGCTTTAGAAGAGTTTCTTTTATGAACGTGAGTGCCCTTGCATTTGGAGCATAGATATTTGAAATTGAAAATTCTTCTTGGTAGATTTTTCCTTTGATGATTATAAAGTGTCCTTCCTTATCTTTTTTGATAACTTTAGGTTGAAAGTCAATTTTATTCAATATTAGAATGGCTACTCGAGCTTGTTTCTTGGGACCATTTGCTTGGAAATTTTTTCTCAGCCCTTTCCTCTGAGGTCTATCTTTGACACTGAGGTGCATTTTCTGTATGCAGCAAAGTGTTGGGTCCTGTTTATGTATCCAGTCTGTTAGTCTATGTCTTTTTATTGGGGAATTGAGTCCATTGATGTTAAAAGATATTAATGAATAGTGATGGATGCATTCTTTTATTTTTGTTGTTTGTGGTAGAATGATGTTTCTGTGGTTATCTTTTGGATTTGTTGAAAGAATACTACTTTCTTGCTTTTTCTAAGGTATAGTTTCCGTCCTTGTTTTGGAGTTTTCTATCTATTATCCTTTGTAGGGCTTCATTTATGAAAAGATAATATGTAAATTTGATTTTGTCATGGAATATCTTGATTCCTCCATCTATGGTAATTGAGAGTTTTGCTGGATATAGTAGCCTGGGCTGGCATTTTTGTTCTCTTAGAGTCTGTATGACATCTGCCTAGGATCTTCTTGCTTTTATAGTCTCTGGTGAGAAGTTTGGTGTAATTCTGATATTTCTGCCTTTACATGTTCTTAATCTTTTTCCCTTACTACTTTTAAAATTCTGTCTTTGTTTAGTGCATTTGGTGTTTTAATTATTATGTGATACGAGGAATTTCTTTTCTGGTCCAGTCTATTTGGAGTTCTGTAGGCTTCTTGTATGATCATGGGTTATTAGGGAAGTTTTCTTCTATAATTTTGTTGAAGATATTTACTGGTTCATTACCTTGGGAGTATTTACTCTCTTCTATACCTATTATCCTTAGGTTTGGTCTTCTCATTGCATCCTGGATTTCCTGGATGTTTTAGGTTAGGATCTTTTTGCATTTTGCATTTTCTTTGATTGTTTTATCAATGTTTTCTATGGTATCTTCTGCACCTGAGATTCTCTCTTCTATCTCTAGTATTCTGTTGGTGATGCTTGTATCTATGACTCCTGATCTCTTTCCTAGGTTTTCTATCTCCAGGGTTGTCTCCCTTTGTGATTTCTTTATTATATCTATTTCCATTTTTAGATCCTGGATGGTTTTGTTCAATTCCTTCATCTGTTTGGTTGTGTTTTCCTGTAATACTTTAAGGGTTTTGTGTGTGTGTGTGTGTGTGTGTGTGTTTCCTCTTTAATGGCTTCTAGCTGTTTACCTGTGTTCTCCTGTATTTCTTTAAGAGAGGTATTTATGTCCTTCTTAAAAGTCCTCTATCATCAGTATGAGATGTGACTTTAAATCAGAGTCTTGCTTTTCTGGTGTGTTGGGATATCCAGGACTTATTATGTTGGGGGAACTGGGTTTTGATGATGCCAAGTAGCCTTGGTTTCTGTTGCTTATGTTCTTGCCCTTGCCTCTCACCATCTGGATATCTCTGCTGTTATCTGGTCTTGCTGCCTCTGACTATGGCTTATTCCTCCTGCAAGCCTGTGTGTCAGTACTCCCGGGCGAGCAGTTCTCTCTGGGATGAATTTAGTTATGGAGAGCTGAAGACCAGCTCTTTCCCAGCTGTATTTGGATATGGAGTATTGTGTCACAGGATCAGCTCTAGGCGCAGAAGGAAACCAGAGGTTCAAATATATTGTTTTATCAAAGAGAACAGAGTATAGCATGGCAGTTTAGTCTACAAATAAACATGGATATATTTGGTTAAACCAGCATTTGTTTAGTATAATAATTTTGTCAGATATTATTTTCATTAAATTCTTCATCTTGAGATAACTATAGATTGATTATGGTCCTAAGAACTACTATAGCAGGAGAGGGATTGCATGTACCTTTCCCCTCACCAGTATCCACCATAATCTTGTGTTACTGAGAACCATCACACAGTATAATAATCCAATAACTAGCATCAATACAGTCATGGTTCAAGCCACATCCTTAACCATGGGGATCTCTATCTGTGTTTGTGTGTGTGTGTGTGTGTTCTATATCTAGATACATTCACACACACACACACACAAAACACATATATACATATAATTGTGTGTGTATGTCACATTTCCTCCTGCCTCCATTCCTCCTTCACCATAGAAGAAGTATATAGAAAGCTAACATGTTGTCCATTTTTAAAATCTTGTCTTTTTTTAAGAATTTCAAATAAATATGATTATAAGGCTTTTATCTTGACTTGGACAAATGTGCGATAGCAATCAAAGCATATATGTACCTTCAGTGAACTATAAAAGGAGTAGAAAGTATAGGGAAATGAGTGTTCCAAAGATGAGCACCAGACCATATGATGCTATCTTAAAAAATGTATGGGAAGCTGTTTAAAACTTTTAATTAGCAGAGTAATAATTTCAGAGTATGGTTGCAAAACCTGCCATTGGCAGAATGCAATGGATGAGCCTGGGCTAGAAGTAGGAAGATCAGCACATTGAATTCACATTCAACAGTGAATTCAAGCAGTTTTCAGGGGATGTTCTATGCAGCAAGAAAAAAAAATGAACCACATAGATAAAGTATTAAAGAGAAGAGTGGAGATAGAAGGCAGAAGGCCAGGACTCTGGCCTTGGTGACTGTGTAACAGGGCACCTACCGGACAAAATGGTGATGGGCAAGTTGAGAATGGCAATGATGAGTGCAGTGCTTACCTCATCATTTCAAGAAATGTAGGTACAGTTGGTGGACAGTACCAAAGAAGAGAGGTGGGGTTAAAGCTCTACAGAAGTGCAAGGATAAGCTCTCCACAGATAAGAGGTCAGGGCATCACCATGGGGAGTGTGTTCCTACAGACCAAAGCATAGAAGAAGACGCAGAGCAGGACAAATCATTTCTCACCATCAGAAAATTGGGTATAATGGCAACCATCAATCTTATATTATACCCAGAGGGGGAAGTGTACATGACAAAGATTAAGAACTTTACAAATTCCAAGTATTGCTGTTAAAACAAACACCATTCAAAAATATAGAGCTATAAAGAAACAGCAGCAGATTTTAGCCCATTTTTCCTTTTAACAGTAAGCACTTTTGTAACATTCTCCAATTATGGCGTGTTCCTATCTTTGCAGAACCCAGAGTGGCAGATGTGTAATTACAATGATATTCTGAGTGGGTGTTCGGGCATAAACAGCAGCTTCAACAGCCAGGATCGTATAATTAGGGGCAAGTCTTCAGCCACAATTAAAAAAAAATAGTGGGATGTTACCAAGTGGAAGTACCAAAGAAACAGATCCTCGTTACAAAGCAGCATCTGTACGTATTCGTCCAGAGGGTATGGCCATTTCTGAATTTTCCATTCATCCACTGTTCTGAATTCTTTTTGCCACACAAGGTTGATAGTAGAGACATCCATGTGGGAGACAGCAGTGTTACAAATCAAAAACAGTTATGGGAAGAAAATCCCTCCTCGTCTCCCTCACCCCAACCTCCCCACAAGGTAACCTAATTCCTCTGCTTCCTTTACATCTATTTATATTAATAGGGCCCATGAATATGATGGGAAAACACAAAAAGACATCAAATTGGTTGATCATATGATATATGAAAGCTTTTAACTGCATATATTTTGACATTAAGTCCTGACATTCTCTATGCATGCAAGGATTGAGGTTACAGATTTCCAAAGGAGTCAAGAGGACACATTTATTTCATGAACCTTATACATTTGCTCATTGGCCTGTTTCTATTGTGTTGAAAAAAAGTAAGACATTATATTCAAATTTCTCATGTTGCATTGGCAGATGAGTGCTTTTATTTATCTAAGGAGCATCCACTGGGGGCTGTAAGCAAGTCACATGTTAGACTCAGGATGGGGTCTGGGACTTGGGAAGAGAATCCCTGCTCAGATACTTTATAATCTGGTGGATGTTAGTGAATGAATAAGATCTTGATTGTGATATTGTAAAAAAAAAAAAAATTCTAAATCTTTAAAGAATTCCATCTGACCTAAGAGACTTCAAGAAACCAAGTTTACATGAGCTTTAGGTCCTTTACATTTCTTTCTTTTTATTATTTTGCATAAAGCTCTCTAAAGGGAAATCTTACTTATCACTTAACTTCAGAAAGGTTTTTGAGGTGAGGGGCTAAGGGTCCCAGATCAATGTTGAAGAAAGGAAACCTGATCAAGTATAGTAGAGAATCCTAAATATCTAGGTAATATTGCAAGGCTTTGTTTGCTATTCTTGGGCCATCCTGAAGCTTTGTGGAATAGAATCATGTGGCTCACCAGAGTATTAGAGGAGCAAGGCTGCTTCATGCTGCAACAACAAATGAGACTCATGAAGTCTCCATTCACCTCTCACTTCCCTTATTAAACTTTATCTGTGTTGAGAAAAAGCTTGTCTTTTTGGAGTAGCTAAGAAAAGTCCTTATGTGGGCAGCAGAGCAGTGACCAACTATATTATTCAGTACAGGAGAAGGCTTTGAAAGCTGCTGTTGGGAGTCAATATAAACAAGGCAGATCCTTTGCCCATCATGAAAAGAGAATGGTATGGAGTGTGTCAAAGGGAAGAACATAAGAATCCTCTTTTGCCTGGATATATGGCTTCTAATTACTTCTACATTCAGATATGTTTTTCAAGGGCTGACTGTCCAATGATTAAAATGAGTGGGAATCCTAGCCAGTTTAATTAATCACATTTTCAACAGAGAATTATCATATGCCTGCTCAAGGAGGGAGCTGGAGGAGTGGCCCAGAAAAGCACCTCACCATCTGGGTTGGGATGAGGCAACGGATGATAGTTCAGTGGCAGAATCTCATTTGTCCCTGTGCTTCCAGGTTCACATATTTAACACTGGACTTGACCTCTGGTTCTCATGCTCTACCTTCACTACAAAGGACACAAATTCTCAACTTCCTAGCCACTCGGCCATGGTATTCTTGCTTGACATTTCCACTGGCTCACTTCTTGCCAATAATAGAAACCTAACGATGAGAAGGTTTTAGGACTCAGATACTTACTACACGAGGCTTGAGGGTCCATTACAAAACGTTACTTTTTAATTTCAGATAAACCTCGCTTTGCTCACATTGGCTAACAGTCTCCTGCTTTGGTATGTCCCTTCCCAGCATTGACTTATGGACCCTTGTCTCTGCATCATAGCCAATCAAGAGAGGAGTTTTCACACATCAGTACTGTAATATCTATTACTTGTGCCTGTGCTATGAAGCAATAATGCTGATTTTTTTTCTTCCTGTGCATAGTAGGCCATCCTTTGCCTGTCACCTCTCTCAAGGAAGATGTGCATCCAGCATACTCCACAAACAAGACACTTAGACCTACTGGACTATTCTTGTGTGGATAGCCTGTCTTTCAGAACTCAGAATAACCACAGCTTCTTGCTCAGGTGTGGGCCTAGTCATGTATGGAGGATGGGCAAGGAGAAGAAGCTAATGTCTTGACTCCTATATTATGCATAGGCTGGTTTGAACCAACTTGAAACTGAACTCTAAACTGGGCCATATGTGAAACACTCTTTTGTCATCTCCACTATGGCTACTTCTAGTTGGGCTCATTATTTTGATATCATACAGTACTCATGATCTTGAGAGGAATCTACTTCTAAATAAGCTTTCATTTTTATATTTAATCTCCATTCCATGTCTCTCTAAAATTTACAGTCACACTTCTATAGTTTTAATCTGCATGTATTTGTTATGTCACTGTACAAAATATTTGGCATCATATATTATCATATAGAATCATTAGTCCTTCTATTAAAGATAGTGTACTAAAACATAGAGGTTATTGTCGTTGGTGAACATCTTTGTGTAGTATCATGTAAGAGACAAGACCAATGAGGCAAATCTTTCCCAGTTTGTGCCCTTTCCTCTTGGTGACAGGTAGTGTGTGTGATTGTCCTGAGCTGCATGTGTCATTTCTATCCTTCTCTTCCTCATTTAATAACTTAGGACACTGGGGGAGGGGGGTGTCTGCAAGGGAGTGTGGGTGGAGACAGTATCCTGAAGGGTTGTGAACTAAATCAAAGGGACTGGCAGTCTCTGGGGGAACTTCTCTATGTCAGAGAGATCCAGACTCTTCAGGCACTTTGATGTCCTGGGGAGGTCAGACACAAATTCATAGATAGAAAAGGGCATCGTGTACAGCTAACAAACACATGCAGATTAGAACTGTATTAGTGCGACTGCAAATTTTAGAGAGATCTGGAATGGAGATATAATATAGAGATGAAAGCTTGCTGGAAGCAGGCTCCTCTCAAGATCCTGAGAACAGTGCCTCTTGGCAGTTTGTACTGTCATAGCTGCCAAAAAAAGAAGGAAAACTCTGGGGGAAAATTCAATGTCTGTGACAAGCTGTCAGGCAGTCATTAGTATTCCCTTGACCACTGAGTAGCTCAGATTTGAAGGTCTTGCCTGATCAAACACGCATTCCCAGTAATGAAGTATTGAGCCAATCCTTGGGATAAAACCTTGTGAGTCTCCTTGGAACCACACTGCCATGTGGAACATGATCATCTCTGCTTGCAGGCATAGCCCCACTGGGTCCATTTTCTTTCAGAGCCTTTAGCCATTAAAATGGATGGGAATAATTGTCTTAAAGAACTATCAGACGGCTCACCTAAATTCCTTACCTAAGCTGACTAAAGAGTCTGATCTTCTAATGTTATAAATAATAGCTGATTCGGTGCTAAACAAGTCCTAGAAATGGGACCGATTGTTTTTGTTCCTGATAAGTCTGTTAGTTATTACGTATGGATTGTACTTATAGTTTAACTGAATTTGCTTTTTATTTAAGAAATAGAAACCCTACCCTTTTCTACTTCTTTTAACTTTAGAAAGGATATTCTTTTCATTACATATTGATGTCAACAAGTAGATACCAAATTTCCTAAAGAAATCATCTATTGTCTACAAATTTGTCCACACGTAACACATTGACAGTGATAAATGCAGAACCTAAATAAAGAAGTTTAAATCTATAAAACATCCTTGACCTAGGAATTAGAACCACTCAACTGCCATTCCCCTCCTCTGGAGTCTGTAATTAAGTCTCTATAATTTACCCTGAGTGTGCAGCATTAGAATTAAAGTATTTTTTTAAAAGCCGGCATAGTGACCAGCATTGCTGGGGATATTATTTGCTCCCTCATCTGGCTGCTAAGTTGGTTTTCAGAAGGTCAAACCCAAGTCCCAAGAGTTCAGGAGAATGAAATCAGTGCCTAGATCACCCTGTTTACTGGGATGAGTATAACACTAGGCTCTCACTCCTAGAGGATTATAGCATGGCACATTCTCCCCCAAAACATTAGCTTCCAGAAATTGCCCAATGAAATACTATTAGAGGGAAGTATACTTAGCTTATCTTGGCCAAAATGCTGAGAAGCAATGGGGAAGACAGGTTAGGATGTATTTTCAGTATGTTTTTCCCTCAAGGTGGACAGTATCTGTTGGAAGTGTGCTTTGCTTCAAATAACAAGAGATGCCTGGCTCAACCTTCCATTGGGATTCTTATTCCTGCATCCTTCAAGTCCTTCCATCCTTGGTCTTTTTTAGGCATCCAGTTGTCTTCTTCATGGCTCTAAGATAGTCACAGTACAAGCATCAGGACTACTCAAAAGGTACAAAGCAGAATACTAAAGGGGAAATATCCTTTTCTTTTCAGGATTTGGTGCTCAGGAGAAAGGATGGACCACCTCTGGGAAACTTGCCCATGTCCTAGTGGCATTCATATCATATCACACATTTAGCTGAAAGGAGTCTGGGAAACTTTTGAACTATTGATATTTGTGTCCTAGAGAAAAAAATGTGAATTTGAATTTTGTTAGTTAAGAACAATAGGAAAGCAAAACCCAACAGCTAGTGTATTTGCATGTGTGTGTGTGTGTGTGTGTGTGTGTGTGTGTGTGTGTGTGTGTTTGTATATGTGTCTGTGTATACAGGTTGTGTGTATGTGTACAGGTTGTGTGTATGTGTACAGATTGTATATGTGTATATATAGGTTGAGTGTGTGCATGTGTCTGTGTACAGATTGTGTGTGTGTGTATGTGTGTATGTGTGTGCACATGTGCATGCACAGGTCTTAGTACCTGTGTGTGTATGTGAAAGTCAACATCTTGTATCTTCATCTGTCACTCTGGATCTCATTTTTTCCTGCAGAGCCTGTCACTCAATATAGAGCTCATGAATTGGCTAGACTGGCTGGTGAAGGAGTTTTGTTCAGGGAAAATGTCATGTTCTGAAGCTGTTGTGTCCAAGAGGGGAAAAAAGAGAAAGAAAATTCTCTCAGTGTGCTCTATCCTAAGTGAAATACCCTTGTAAATAGTAAGTAACTTTGTTCTGGCCATCCATGCTCCCTTAGATTAATTTCTCAATGAACAATGTTGGTTTTTAATAGCATAAGAAGACAAAGGATAAACTTTACATTTTAATACTCAACTCTGGCATTTTTCCGGTTGTAAATAAGCAGATTTGTATTCTCATGACTTTTAAAAGCAACATACCAGAGTTGTTAATCAAATTCATACTATAACCAACACATGCTTCTTTAGTTTTCAGTTATAAACATTTTGACTTTTCCCCTGATGTCTAGTAAGTGGAGAGGAAAAAAAAGTCACTTTTAGCGTAGTCTGGATAAAATCTTAATTTAAACTAATAATTCCTCCAGATACTGCTCAATACAAAAGAAAAAATATTTGTCTATGTTTCTTTCTTCTTTTCTTCTTTTTTGTTTTTGTTTGTTTGTTTGTTTTTTTGAGACTGGATCTCTCTATGTAGTCCTGTCTGTTCTGATGTTCTGAAACTTACTGTGTAGATAAATGCCTTAAAGTCACAGGGATCCTCCTGCCTCTTCTTTCTGAGTGCTGGGATTAAAAGGATATGCCACCATGAGGCTTTTACTTGCCGGACCAGCTTATCGGCCTCTCGTTCTGTAATTTCTTATCTTGGGTTTTTCCAGACTCTTCTTTAAATATTCTGTTTATTTTTATTTTATGTGTACGAGTATTTTATATGTATATGTGTATACCATGTAAGAACCCAGTGGTAAGGAGAAAATGTCTGATCCCCTGGAAGTGGGCTTAGAGTTGGCTGGGACCTTCTGTTTGGGTGCTGGCAATGGAATCTAAGTCCTCTGTAAGAGCAGCAAATGCTCTTAGCCCACTCTCCAGCCCCTTGACATTTATGATGACTTCTTTGGCAATGGGAAATGATTGTGATTTTTATGACTCCTGGGTTAGAGAAGACTATATTGGCTGAGTTAGGGAGATGGTCTTGTGTGGCTTCCTCCCCTTTCTGCCTAAATTCCAGCTGGCAGGCTAAACTCAAAACCTAAAGCTTGTTGCACGCATCTTTTGCTGGAAGTCCTGCCTCGACAGACTCTAGAGGACTCGCTTATTGGGCCTGGTTGCTTAGGGACTCGTGGGAGGGGCTTTGCCTTACCTGCTTGGGTCTTTTGTCTTGGGAAGAGATCATTCATTAAAGAATGTGTATGGCTGTATAGATGGATTTCTCCTGGCCAATGTTTTCCCCTATCCTTTGGGATCAGGTATTGAGATGAGGTATTGGGATTGGATATTAGTTATTAAATATTATAGATATTATTATGGCTAGCCAGATAACTAACTCCTATACCCAAAGGATCCATTTATATTCATATTATGGAGCCTCGGGTGGCTACAGTCTTGGGCAAGTGGCCTTTAGGAGTAGAGGATCTGGTACTTGGAATTCCATTCCACGACCGGTATAGATTGTATAAGCCACGTGTACAGGGTTTCCTTGGTTCTGTATCTATCTTTAGCTTCCTTCATGTTTTTTCTAGACCTCCTTTTCTGTTTCACTGGGAATAATTAAAGCACTAAGCACTGTTCTTAAGAGTGTTCATGTGGTGACAGCAAGGGCTCATCTAAAACACCTTGTGGGGATTCTGTCATCTTGTCTCTTCTTGGCTGGTTTAACCCATCCGATTCTCTGAGAGTTCTTGATATCTGATTCAGAGGCCTGATGACCTGCTCTATAACCGTCTCTACTTGGTACCTGACAACTGTTTCAGCAACTCCAATGGGAGACACTTCCCACCACAACCTAGTGGCTGTAGAATCGCTGTATACCCATGTGGAAACTGTAGCCACTAAAGAGACCACAGTCTCCTGCCAACCTTCTGTACTACCCTATGACATTGATTCTTTGAGCTGGTGCAGTAAGTCTTCCATATGATCTCTCCCAGAGTTCCAAATGGAGAATTATGGAGGGAAAGTCTTTATGTCTCTCTGCTTCTGCTTTTCAACCTAGGGGTGGGTCAAAGGCAGGGTGGGTAAAAGCCTGGGGACAGTAGCATAGCCTTTTCTGGGTCTTCCTTCCCATCCAGTCTTCTCTTGGTAGGAGCAGAAATATTGTTTTCTTTTGTTTGGGAACATCGTGTCTTCTGGCACCCTCTGGAAAGTTATTGGAGTTTGGTCACCATAGGTAGCAAGGGTTTCTCGTTCTCTGGACTGTGAAAGAACTCCATGAGTTGGATCTTAGGGCTTGGGCAGGGATACACTAACTAGGACAGAGAATATTTTGGAACCCAACTCCTGGTGCTATTGCTTGAATTCCAGTTCTTTTCTTCTTTTTGTACAACACTGTTTGATGTGCTAGAGTTACATACTATGGTTTGGGTTTGCTTTCTTACTGCAAATACTAATGTACACCTACGCCTTCAGTCAGGCATCAGGGACAGTTAGAGGAAGGATGATCTCTTAGGTTAAAAAGAGGAGCACTCTTAATATTCATGATTATTACAAAATGTGTTGCTCCAGAAAGTCCCTGCATCTCTGTATGAAGATGCACTGTGGGCAAGCAGCCAATTCCTTCATATAAAAAAAATCACAGGGGGAGGCAAAGATTTCATTCTTTTGGAATTTTTGTTTTCTATAAAAACAAGTGTTTCGTATAGACAAACTTCAGCTAGCACTGCATTAAACTGCAGTACACAAATAGCTATCCCTTTTTAAAATAGAATATAGGCAGTGGAGCTTGACGTTTTTATCAAACACAGCAGGGAACCATCAGTACAAACTGATCCACACATAGCCCGTGTTACCTTGTGTTTCAAAAAGCAATCTAGGATGAGATTGCCTACATTGTATGGCCCGCAAGTTCCTTTCACAGTTAACTGAGACAGTTCACACGTGAATTAATCTACCCTGTCTCCTTCAGACACTGCAAAATGCCCACAGTTGACTCCAGACATTCATGTGGTATGGCTCATCAGGCTGAATGCTCCTGTAAGGAAAAAATGGGGTTATGTTCTCTACTGCGCTTCCTAGAGATTCTGGCTTTTCATATATCTCTTTAGATGTATCTCATCATCTTTGGTTCATTTATTTCCAACACAACTTTTACAAAGCATTTCCAATACTTTTCCATTGTCCTTCAAATGAGGTTTCTTTTCCTTGGCATATGATTTTGTTGCTATTTTTTTTTTTAAACCAGAGACTCTCAAGACACACGAACTCATACCCCCTTAGGGTTTTGTTATGATCGAGTCCCTCCATATTAAATGCATAAATAGCATGTCTATTTGGATGTAAAAATAACATTAGAGTTTCAATATCTGAGATAAAAGGGTGCACAAGTTACTTTGCTATTGGGAATTCCATCTCTGTCTAATGTAAAAAGAACCTAGATGAACTTTCTGGGTTAATTTTGTCTCTATGGCACAAGAAAAAAATAGCAAAGGTATTGGATTTTAACACGGAATAAACAACATATTAATAGGAAATGGTTAATTAATTATGCAATTACAAAATTATCTTCCCATATATCAATATGAACATAGCCACAACA
>JADRCC010575024.1:0-23650 GCA_019843855.1 Hylomyscus alleni | reverse complement strand
TTGTTTGCTTTGTTTTCTTTCCTTGTTCTTCCCTTTTATTACCAGTCAATAATCTGGGAACTTTGGAGTTAGTGGTCTTATTACTAGGTATGTAGATCATCTTCATGACCATTTATTTCACCAATAACAATGATGAATAAGTGAGAAAGACTATGATAGAATCATTTCTCCAAGGATTTGGAGAGCAAAGTGTCCATTTGATCTGACAGGAACAACAGATAACAGTGTTCATCATTTTTTAGTGTGTAGATACTGAACATAATTATGACATATTTAAGTAAACTATATAAACATGGAGCTGAATAGATATGGGTCATATATTAACATGTGTTGTTATTCTTATGATCCAAAATGAGGTTCTGAAATGTAAATTGTGATTCTATCATTCTAGAAAGACAGTTCCTTCTTCTCACACAAAAGTATCATTATCTATTATATTTAAATACTACAAAAGGCAATTCCCTAAATTATTTTGTTTTTCCCAGACTGATTCATCTAGTTTAGTACAGTAGGAAGAGATATTTCTCAGAATTCAAAGCAAACTAGAGAAGTTATAACAAGGTAGATTATTAAATGACTGTAGTCTATATTTAGTCCTAAAATGTATATTATTGATTTAGACTACCAGATATCTACATACTCTTCTTGCATATACCTAGCCTTCCTCTACAAAAAAAGAAGCTTTGTTTAAGTGAGTTTTATGATGAACTTGAAAATGTGAGTATTCATCTTGAATCAAAAGTTAATGGTAGACAAGGTAGTGAACAATTTACTTCCATAAAAATGGAATTGTACTATTACCTGATACCATTTATATAAAGACCCATGGGACAAATTATTTTTTCCTTTTGTCAGAAATGATGTTATTTATTTGTGGGAATAATAAAACATAACCAATTATGCTTACTTTTGCTCATAATTCCCAGAAAACTCAGTCAAGCAATAGACTCAAAGTATAATTTATGTTAATAGTTTGATTTGTGCTTCATTTGTTCATTCTTTTATAGTCAGTGATACTGTCATAAATATTTTATTTTTATATCATGTTAATTCCTTTTAGGCAAGAAAAAAGTCTACTATATAAGTAACTGGAAATATTTTCTTTATGGCAAAAATCTTAGATTTTTATATGAGGGGTGAGATACATGAAATAACCCAATTTCTCCAAGAACTTATTTTAAAAATATTATGATAGAACCTTCAACATCTACTTTTAAAAAGTTAAATTCTTTCCCAATAGGTAGAACTAAGATTGCACTCCTAAATAACTTTCCAAATTGAACACTGGAAGGAGGGTGAATGAAGCATGTGAGAACTGACAAATGAGGAGAGAGCTGGGAAACACTCTCACTCTCATCTGGACATGATATGGATGTCGCACACATCAGCCCACAGTGCAAGGTCAAATCAGTCCAAAATCCAGCATGCAGAGGAGAAGAGATTCTCATGGCCTGGCCACTGGGATAAACAGAGTCATTCATGTTTGGACTGTAGCTAATGGTAGATAGCCCATGCCATAGGAGATAATCCCATTCACATACGCATAGAATCATTAATAATTGTATACTGTGGTTATACAAACAGTTTTCAGAGAGAGAGAGAGAGAGAGAGAGAGAGAGAGAAACAATGTTAGATCTGTTGTTTGTAAAGTTTAAGCAGGAAGTTGGAGAAAATGGGGGGAGTTGTATATGAGCATGAAACTTTGCATATATGTGTGAACCTTTAAAAGAATAAATACAGTAATGACAAACTTTTAAGGGAAAGAAGGTGTATGCATCACTCGCCCTATCCTGGTTTGTATATGCTTGGCCCAGGGGTGTACCCTTGTTGGAGTAGGTGTGTCACTGTGGGCATCAACTCTAGAACTTCATCCTAGCCGTCTGGAAGCCAGTATTCAGCTAGCAGCTTTCAGATGAAGATGTAGAACTCTCAGCTCCTCCTGCACCATGCCTGCCTAGATGCTGTCATGTTCCCACCTTGAAGATAATGGACTGAACCTCTGAACCTGTTACCCAGCTCCATTAAATGTTGTCCTTCTAAGAATTGCCTGGGTCATGGTATCTGTTCACAGCAGTAAAACCCTAACTAAGGCACTCCCAAATGCCCACAAATTTGAGCTATATTTCCCTGCATTTTGTCCCTCCAGTTATCTCTCACAGCTGAGCATTCTCACTTCAATTCCTACCTGCCCCTTTCCCCCATCTACCAACAGCATCTATTCTATTTCTCTGTATCAAGGAGATCAATGATTCCCCACTACAGATTTCCTCTCTGGCCTGTGGATTGTAACTTGATTGTCCTTTACTTAACAGCTAATATTCATGTATAAGTGAGTACATAATACATTTGTCTTTCTATGCCTGGGTTGTTTCACTCAAGGTAATTTTTTTCTAGTTCCATCATTTGCTTGCAAATTTCAGGATATCATTTTTTTTTCTAACAGTTGAGTAATACTCCATTGTGCAAATGTACCACATTATTTATCCATTCTTTGCTTAAGTAACAACTAAGTCATTTCCAGTTACTGGCCATTGTAAATAAAGCTTCTCTGAACATGGTTGAGCAGATGTCCTTTTGCTTTGGTGGAGCATCCTTTTATTATATGCCCAGGAGTGGTATAGCTGGATCTTGATGTAGATTGATTCTCAATTTTCTGAGAAACAATATTGATTCCATAATAGTGTACAAGTTTGCACTCCCACCAGCAATGGAGTAGTTCCTCTTCCTCCATGTCCTAATCACCGTGAAGTTTTACTTGTGCTATTAATCTCAACCATTCTGACAGGTTTAAGATAGGATGTCAAAGTAGTTTGGATTTGCATTTCCCTGATGGATAAGAATGTTGGACATTTCTCTAAGGGATCTCAACCATTTGAGACTACTCTCTTGAGAATTCCTTGAATCTACGAGGATGACCCCAATGAGGACTCCTGGTAATATAGGATACAGAGTCTGAACTCACCATCTTTTATAGCCAGGTAAGACTTTCATAAGATTGGACTGGGTTATATTCAATTGTATTGCTGGCAGAAGAGGTCTTATGGGGATGCCTAAACAAACCAGACAGATGCTAAAAAGAAGGTCACCCTCTG
Source organism: Hylomyscus alleni (assembly GCA_019843855.1). Lineage (NCBI taxonomy): Eukaryota > Metazoa > Chordata > Mammalia > Rodentia > Muridae > Hylomyscus > Hylomyscus alleni. Next base: position 20,558 of record JADRCC010575024.1, on the reverse strand, counting down.
AAAACTGAGAGCTGGATCCCATTACAGAGGAAAACTTTTGCTCAGCTCATTGAACTTAGAGAGGTTGAGCTGGTGTGAGCTTGGAGCTTTCATCCAAAAGTTCTAGTCTCTCTCATGAGAAGGTACTTAGCAGACTACTAAAAGAGAAATGTAGACACCAACTGAACCACAAAACTCTCTACATAACTGCAAGGTGTGCTGAGGAAACATTAACACTGAACTTGTGAGCGTGACTATCCAATGTTTGATTTAACTTCAGACATACTCCACAAGAGGGATCTCATGCTGGACAATACTTGGATGGCCAGAATTTGGAGGCTTGGTAGCCCAGCGTAGTGTACAACCAAATACGACTTTTTTTTAAAAAATCAATGAAATGATTCCTGATGATATTCTGCTATACTCATAGATTGGTTCCTTGTCCAGTCATCAACAGTGAGGCTTCCTCTGGCAGCATATGGGAACAGGTTTAGAAACCCACAGCCAAACATTATGTGATAAGAGAATCTATATTTGGTTCCTCACTTCAGAGATCAGGGAATCTCCCTGAAAGGGGCAAAAATGACTGTAAGAGTCAGAGGGGATGGAGAATACTAGAAGAACATGATCCACCAAATCAGCTAACTAGGGCTCACATGGTCTCACAGAGACTGAAATGGGAAACACAGAGCCTGCATGGGTCTATATCAGATCCTGTGGATGTAATGGCTGTTAGCTTGGTGGTCTTGAGGGACTTGTAACAATGAGAGTTGGTTTACCTCTCACTTTTTTACCTGCCCTTGGGAATCCTCAATCTATTTTGCCTTGTCCAACCTAAAAATGAGGAATTTTCCTCATCTTAATTTATCTTGTTTTGTTCTATTTGACTGTTGTCACTTGAAGGTCTGTGTGTATATGAATCCTGATATTGCTGATGTCGCCATCCCTACTATACAGTAAAAGAATAGCATATACAGTTCTGTATTTGCTTAAGACTTTAAAAATAGGTACCACCTAACTCAGGCCTGCTCACCACAATCTACACACATGCTGAGTTTTCCAGGATGAGACAATTTAAAAATGAATGTTTGTTATGAATCTCAGAAACAAAGGCAGTAGAATGTGATGATTTTGGAAATTAATTATAAATACCCATTGAGTTATCTAACATACTTTATATTGCTAACTATTCCATAAATATTTTGTAGGCTTACTTTGCATCATCATTTTTCTATACCTGGACTCTAGATAAAATACTAACAGATAAAGATCTTCTTCTGTATGGAAGTAGGCGCATGGATACTTAGTGAGTAAGAAATACCTATTTCGTGCATCTGAAATGATTTGGGAGAAATAAACAGCATGTTTAACACATAAATCTGTTTTGAATAACTCTGAGGAAGTGGTTGTTGAGTTGAGGCCAGGCACATGATGATCCAGTCAAATCCTAACTGTAATTCTGATGTTTTAGTCAGAGGAACCATGATTTTTAGAGACTCAACATTATAAACACTTTGTGTGTCTTAAAATTTGGAAAACAACCACAGTGGTTGAATCTCAGTAGACAAAAGTAGATAGGCTGATAATGAAAAGGATACTTTGCTTTCTTTTTGAAACCAAAACAACTTATGGAATAGAGGGTTTATTTTGGCTTATAATTCCAGAAGTTTAGAGTCCAAGGGGACAAGGAAGACATAGCAAGTAGCAGGGAAGGCACGCAACAAGAACAGGAAGCTGGCTTATCCCACTAGATCCATACACATGAAGCAGAGAAAACAAAACCTCAAACCCTATCCTAGGTAGCATACTTCCTCCAGCAAGACTACATATACTAAAGGTTCCATAACTTTCCCAAATATACAACTTTAGCTCAGGATCAAACACAGGAACCTAAGAACATATCATATTAAATCCACAAAACCATCAAGGCTTATTTGACATAGTGCTGGGTGCAACCTAATGGAGACTGGATTTTTCTTATGCATTGAGAAGAGTTATATCCTCTGCTTGTTATCTTTAAAATATCAGTCTGACCTCATATGGATAATAAACCATATAGTTAAGAAAAGAAATCAGAAAAATGACTTAAAAGCCAGTGCATTGTGCAGAAGGACACCATCTTAAATAAGAGCATCTGCAGAGCATGCTTCAGAACCCAGCCTCATTTCTATGAACTGTATTGTGTATACATGGTTTGTTTATTTCTTTGAGTGGGAAACTGGAGAAGCAAAAGTGACTCCCAGGATTTTAGCCTGAACATCTAGATTAGTAATGGCATCATTTGTCATAGAGCATAAGACCTGAGGAGAAAACAAACTCTGTCATGGAAATTTGTAAACACACAATGTTTATTAGTTACTGAAAAAAATAATTTAATATGAGTTATGATATTGCAAATATTACATGATATATTCTTTCTTAGAAAATCTATTCTGTATATTACAGAGGCATTTAGCCATACTATATGAAAGATTCCATCAACATTTGAAAATAATTTGGCTTCCACACTGTATATCAAAAAAAATCATATGACTACAACAATATGATTAAATAATATAGGAATTAATGCTACAAATTTGACTATTTTGTAATTTTAAAAATATTATAAGTATATTGAGAAATATTCTTTTACTAAATTGTACTTTCAAAGTTCCTAAGAAAAATGATCCCTTGTCTTGGAAGAAATGAAAAGCAGACTTCAGGGGCTTTTAAGTAATTAGACTCTAAAACCACTTCTTTCAATTTCTCAGCAAATAGTTGATGGATGACTCTTAGGTTCCAGAGATACAGAAAAAAAATAAAGTAAATGACTATGCCAATGAACACATATTCTAGAAGGTGATCAGAAAATCGATACAATTGACTTAAAAATAAGAACATGATAGGTCAAGGAGAAAAATGAAAACATAAAGAAACAAGAATTTGTAAGTAATATGAGATTAAAGGGTCAAATGGAAGGTATTTAATGGCAGAGAAAGCCAAGATTTGGGACAGATGTTTTAACACTTTTGTTATCCCACATTCTCTTTTCTTACTCTATGCATGATGGTAACCCACTGACATAAGATCTGTCAGCTCAATTCTGACTGATATGCTGTGAGTATTGTAAAGACCCTAAAAGTGAAAGGTGGATATCATGACTCATTTGTGCTGCTATAAAAATAGTTGACACCGGGAAATATATAAAGAACAGAACTCATTTATTTATCACCATTTTGGAAGCTTAGAAATCCAAGATCATGCTCAGGTGTCTGAATAAGACTGGTCTCTTCTTCAAGTGGTAACCTATTGCTCCATTCTCCAAAGTATGTTTTCAAGTGGGTCAAATATGAAGAAGAAATGATACCTATAATTAATGTGCAAAAATATTTTTACAACTTTTTATAGATTCTTTGTGGCTTTTCCATCATGCATCCCAATATCACTCATCCCCCTTCTCTATCCATATCAATTATCAATCCTTGCATTTCTCCCCAAAAGAAAGCAAAAAATAAAAATAAATAAATGAAAACATCATACAGTGGAGACAGTAGTCTGTCATAGTAAACCCCTTTGTCCACATGGCTTTACTTGCAGATGTTCATTGCAATGAGTCATTCGTCTGGTTGGATGCCTCTGGATTCTGCAATACTGTGAATACTGGATCCTCATCAAGAATGCTCTTGAATATCCTGTTGTTGCACTATGTCATGGAGATCCTGTATCTTTGGTTCTATAAAAGAGGCTCCTTCAGTTTATAGATGGCATAGTGTTGGGATGGTTTGAATATGCTTGAGCCAGGGAGTGGCACTATTAGAAGGTATGATTTTGTTGGAGTAGATGTGGCCTTGTTGGAAGAAGTGTGTCACTGTCAGGGTAGGCTTTAAGACCTTCCTCCTAGCTGCCTGGAAGTCAGTCTTCCCTGGTTATTTCCAGATCAAGATGCAGAACTCTCAGCTCCTGCTCCAGCACCATGGATGCTGCCATGCTTCCTATTATGATAATGGACTAAACCTTTGAAAATATAAGCCAGCCCCAATTAAATGTTTGTCTTTATAAGAGTTGCCTTGGTCATGGTGTCTCTTCACAGCAGTGAAAACCCAAACTAACATAGTAAGCAATTCAAAGTCCTTGATCTATGCCTGGATGGTAACTGAGTTGGTCAACTGGACCAATCTCTTCTTGTACCAGCACCACAAGGGAAAGCTCTCCATGCAAGAAGTGGAGCGTGTTTTCCCACACTCAAGTCCTAGGGGCCTGCTCACCTGTGCATGGGCCACAAGGGCCATTTCTACTATGATACCCAAGCTAGGTGTGAGACCCATTTTCCTGAGTGCTGCAGCCAGCAAGAGGTTGGGCAGGCTCTCTATAGGCATTATACAGCAACATTGCTCTAGACATCAACTCAGACCAGGAAGACTCACATGGTCTTTGCTGGTAACATGGACCATGGACCCTGACATAGGTCCCCGATGCTTCAGGACCACAGACTGCCTCAGCAGCATTAAGGGCCTAGACATTACATGGCCTCAGGGTACAAGCTGCTCACATCAGGCTGATCCCCACCATCTTTGTGTCTCCAGTTCCACTTCGGTTTATAGAGCACAAACCTTTAGGCTTCTCCTTCAGGCTTCTCTTTCTCTCTCATCTCTCTACTACACACTTGCTTATCATAGTGGCATCCATCTGGCCTATGACCTTAAGGACGTCTTCTGCCATGCCATGCCATGCCATGCCATGTGGCTACAGACAGGGGCCTCCCACAAACAACTTTAACTTACTTTTTTACTCCTTATTTGGTTTATTGGTTTTTAAATTAGTATATAAAATAATGGGTTTCCTTATGAGATTTACATACAGATTTTGTTTTTATTGATGATATTCTTCCTCCCCTCCTCAAATCTCATCCACCTCCTAATGGTCCCCCTTTCATTAGTCTCCTTTCTACTTTCTTGTTGCATACACTCTGCTGTCTTCTCTTCTTCTTTTGATCCCCATTCCCTAACCTTTTTTAATCCTCTTCTTATCTTTGGTCCCTTTTCTAGTTTTATGACAAATCTCCACCCCCAACTACACACACACACACACACACACACACACACACACACACACAGACAGAGAGATGGGGGGATAAGTATTATATTGATAGATAGATAGATAGATAGATAGATAGATAGATAGATAGATAGATACCTGATACAGAAAGAAAGGAGAGAAAAAGGGGTAGAAATCTAGGATACTCATTTAAGTGGAAAACAGTAGTATTTGCCTTTCTGAGTCTGGGATACTTCACTTAAGCCTCCCAGTCCGAAAGGCACTGTCTTTCTACTAACCTCTGCCTTTGAGGATATCTTGTCCCAGGGACAGTCTGTTCTCAGTTCTCATTTTCCATGAATCCACAGCCCATCAAGTGTGTCCCCAGACTCAGAATCCATATTTCCACATGAGAGGGCACATCTTATGTCTGCTCCTCACGTCTGCTCTCCTCCTTGTAGCCCAAGTATGGTCTCAGATCCAGAATCAATTTTCTCCATTGCTCAGACCAATGAAAGTCTCTTATATGAATATATATATATATATATATATATATATATATATATATATATATTTCCAAGGCCTAGAAGTAGGAGATAGTATTGTTGGTTAATCACCAGTTTCTTTTTTTTTATTTTCTAAATAATATTTAATGAACAATCAAAAACAACAAGAACAAACCCCTGTTGCCTCCCCCCTCCCCATGCCCGCCACCCCATCCTCTCCCACTTATCAGCCCTGTCATTCCCCTACACTGGGGCATAGAACCTTCACAGGGCCAAGGGCCTCTCCTCCCATTGATGACCAACTTGGCCATCCTCTACTATACACATGCTGCCAGAACAATAATCACCAGTTTCTTACAATATCTGCACAACAAGCTGCAGCCCAAGATCCAGCCTTAGCCAAAACTCTACTGTCCAGCACAGCTTTGTCAGCTGGGAATCCAAGGGAGATTTCATTGCTCAATACACACTCACAGAAAATCGAAGATCTGAGAAGCACCTAAAGAAATGTTCAAAGTCCTAAGATATCAGAGAAACGCAAATCAAAACCACCCTGAGATTCCACCTTACGCCAGTCAGAATGGCTAAGATCAAAACCTCAGGTGACAACACATATTGGCAAGGATGTGGAGAAAAAGGAATACTCCTCTATTGCTGGTGGTATTGCAAACTGGTACAACCACTCTGGAAATCAATCTGGAGGTTCCTCAGAAAATTGGAAATATATCTACCTGAAGACCCAACAATATCACTCTTGAGAACATACCCAAAAGATGCCCCACCATGCCACAGGGGCACACGTTCCTTTATGTTCATAGAAGCCTTATTCGTATTAGCCAGAAGCTAGAAACAACCCAGATGTTCCACGACAGAAGAATACAGAAAATAAGGTTCATTTACACAATGGAATACTACTCAGCTATTAAGAACAAGGACATTCTGAGTTTTGCAGGCAAATGGATGGAGCTAGAAAATATCATCCTGAGTGAGGTAACTCAGACCCAAAAGGATATGCCTGATAAGTACTCACTAATAAGTGGTATTAAAAAAGTACAGAATACCCAAGATACAGCCCACAGAACTCAAAAAGGTCAACAAGTTGAAGTGCCCAAGTAAGGACACCTCAGTCCAACTTGGGAAGAAGTAGAAAGCAATCACAAGTGGGAAAGGAGGGAGGGATGTGGGAGGGAAAATAGATGGGAAGAGGAGAACCTGATCTGGTATTGGGTGAGGGAAAGGGATTGAAGCCCTGAGGGCCAGCAGAAAGAATGGAAGTAAGTAACCTCAGGAGATAGGAGGCTGGGTGGGCCCTCCAGAATGCACAAGAGACCTGGGAGATGAGAGACTCTCAGGACTCAAAGGGAGGGACCTTAGATGAAATGCCCAGAAGTAGGAAAAGGGAACTTATATTTTCTTTATGGATGAATAAATGTCATTGTGTATATATACTGCATTATCTTTATTGATAAGCATCTAGACTGAGTCCATCTTCTAGATCAGTGTTTTCAATTTTGCTAATGGTGTTACCCTTTAATACACTCTCATGTTGTGATTACCATCAATCTTAAAATTATTTTTGTTGCTACTTCATAACTGTAATTTGTTATGAATCTTAACAAATATGTAAATATTTTTGAAGACTAAGATTTTTCTAAAGGAGTCATAACTTATGTATTGAGAACTGCTATTCTAACTATTGGGAATACTCCAATAATGAATATTAATGTGCAAATTATTTTGGGTATGTTATGTTGACTTGGAGTCCTTTGTAAGCATTCAGAAGTAATATAGCTTGGTCAGCTTGGTAGTTCTAATTTTAGTTACAACTCTATGCTGGCATTCACAGTGGCTACACCATTGTATGTACTTACTAGCAATTAATAAGTATTCCTTTCCATATTTTTCTCATTTATTTTGGGGAGGTCTTGTTATTGTTTGATGTTAGCCATTCTGACTGTGCTGAAATGGAATTCAACAAAGCATTAATTTACACTCTCTGATATAAAGTCTCATTTATAAATGCTTTAATACCATGCAGAGTAGTAAGAATCCTCATGACACTTCTTAAAAGCTGCCATTAACTGTCTACACTTGAGGCTTAGGGGATACATTTAAACTATCACACCAAAACAGCAGATAAGAAGTAACTGCAAGAATCCATTGAGAAGTGATGGTGGCTTTGATGCTAGCATTAGTTGTTACAGATAACATCATTGCTCTGCCTGTACTATCCTCCAAGAGCAGATAGGGTTGGTATAAAATTAACAATAGCTTTATCATCCCCAATCCTTATGACTCTGAACCCTGTGCTTCGAGTCCCCAAGGGAGATTTATTACTATCTGCCCATTGTGGAGATTAACTTCATGGTACACATTCACTAGTTGTATTCCCTTGCCTTTCTCATTTTTCCATGCCCCACTGACATTTCCTGGAGTCATCTCTATAAAATCTATTGGCATAGATTGTTCATTGTTTTAAGATCTGAATCTTGACATAAGTTCAACCAAAGAGAGAATGAGTTCCTGGAATCAGAACTTTACAGTGCAGTCCTGGACTCTGTTTACTTTCCTGTTGGTGATAAGATGAGATACTGATAGATCTGAACGGCCACAGGGAAAAAAAAAATCTTTGCTGAGATTCTCACCTACTCATTTTGGAGTAGTGGAGGAAAGTTCATTTATTCAGATAATGATTCCAATATTAGTGACACGGGGGTCAACATGTAGGTAACAAGTCCACAGAGTCGATAAGTGCTCTTAGCTGCTACCGGAAGAAAACAACCGTCTCATGAGGCAACTACCGAGTGAAGCACCGCAAAAGCCAGACGGTCTCAATGGGAGCATGTAAGTGAGGTTAGTCTCCCAGAGTCAGTGCCCAGGATGCTGAAAATCAGAATCAAGGCTTTATTTATAAGAGAAGCCTAACTTTAAAAAAAAAATCACTCCATCAAGAAGTCCTTGTACTTTGAGGCTGAAGATGGAAGCAGATAAGAAGATGTACTAAGTTGTTGAGAAACTCCAAGCCCTATGAATACTTGAAATTGTTAGAACCAATATAGCAATATATTATCAATGGCCCTTGTGGCATGCTTGCTGAGGATCAGCTGTGTTTCTCCCTCCCCCATTCCCTCACTCAGGGTGCCCAGGTGCCACTGCACACTGAGCTGGAATTATGAAGTGGGGTCTGGAACAGGTGGGGTCTGCTGAATCCGGGTTTAGCTGGGAGTGAGTGCTGGGGTAGTTGGGAAGGAGGCCTGCTGTGAGGATTTTACGGCTCTTTTTAGAAGATACTCAGTTAAACCGCTCTCTTTAGATCGTCTTCTGTGAAATGACTGGTGTGCATGCACTTTATTTGGGGTGTCCAAGGACTATATATGGACCTTGGAGAGTGGGAAGTTTTTAGTGGGAATGTAAATTTATTGGCTGGAGTTTAATGTACTGTGAATACCTCCTTTGTAGGTCAAGGCATTCCAGGAACCACACATACTTGGTGGGCATACTCTTGTTGAGCAAGAGGAAGTTGAATTTAAGGGTTTGCCAAAGGTTTCAAGACTTCCCCAGGTGGGGGTCAGGTTCCCCAGATGAGTTCAGGAAGAAGAAAATCTGCTAGAAAAAGGAATTTCTTGATTTTATCCTGAACTCAGAGGAACCTTGAACACTGAAACAGTAGGGACTACTTGAGACTGGGTTAGGAAAATATGTTGATATGAAACACACTTTCTTGTGACTCCATCATCAATTTTCTAAAAAAAAAAATAAAAAAATAAAACCATAATTTACATTAGCTCTAATATGCATCTTAGATACTCCTTTTAAAACTGAGGAAAAGAAAGACAATAGTTATTTAGTGAGAGGCTAGGACAGCCCTGTTGGAGTACAGAGAAAATGGATAGAGATATTCAGAGATTGTGCATGTTGGGATATATTTATTATAGAGGCAGTCGAAAATACCAACAGATTTTATTACATAGAAAGTGTAGAAAAATGTCTTTACTCTGACTGTGAGTAGCATGTTAATGAGGGGTCATCATCATTGAAGGTTCAAGGTGGCCTATTTCTGAGGGCAAAGGGCAGATATACAAGAGGCTTTTCATAGAAATAGGCTTCTGAACATGTATGGGTATGATAAGATTACAAAATATTAGAGGTCAGGACAGATCTTAATCACTATAAACCAAGTAGACATCAATTATCTTCCATTGTAGAAATTAAACCCCCCTCAAAAAAATAATACAGATCTCATAAAGGCCTTCGAATCCTGTGGGGTATTCAGAGTAGTGGCTGTGGGTACAAACAGCTGCTGTGTCCGCTAAGGGGGAGTGTGGCCCAGTTTCAGCAACTACCTTCCTATATTTTTGCATAAGTAAGCTTCCCAGATTCTCTGTGTGGGTCTATCAGATTAGGGTAAAACAGAGGCATACCTTTATCTACAGGGACAGTAACAGCTGAAGGCTCCTCTGGCTCCTCATCTGTGGAGGCAGCTGTACCCTCTGAGCTTTCTGGGAGTGCCATTGGGGAGTCAACCTTGGAATTCGCCAACAAATGAGGCAGAGGCTGCAGTCTACCCCAGAACTGCAAAGGCAGCACAAGACTGATGCCACCACTGCTATAAAAAAATACAGAAGTAGCTCTTCTTCCAGTTCTTTCTTCCCTGATGGCTCCACCACCTGCTCCCAGGTATGCTCATCCCAGACTTCATTGGCTAACACAAGACTAGAACTTTCTCAAAAAAGGTATTGAGTTTCTTTTCAGAACATATCAGCTACCTACTCTCCAAGATCCCTTTCAAAGCCTTCTATGGACTATGCTTTCTCTTTTTCTCTGAGAGCTAGTATTACCCATTTTTTTTGGAGTGGGTCCACTTACTCACTCTTCATCAGGCACCAGATGTGGGAACAAGGCTAAGGATCAGGGTTTGTGAAAAGAGATGGAGTCAGGTGACGAATCCCGGCAATCAGACTCAGGAGACCAGCATCAGGGTGCAGCTCTACATTTCAGTGTGAAGTGCACAAGCTTATATACAGTGTTTGAGCCAATCCCAAACCCCTAAGTACTCAGCCAATTGTATCTTGCCACACTGTCACTATGCCCCAATGAAAGTCCACCATAAGGTAACTCAGAAGTTGCGGGTAGGGGAAATCATCACTTGTTAGGATTTCCACAAAGAAGGGAAAAGAAGCTGCCACTCTGGCCTAGATCACACCAGTGTTCTGGGAGCAATCTTATATCCAATGCAGTGTTCAGCAGACCAGAACTCTTCGAGGAGTTGGAGAAACCTGTGGCGTTTCAGTCTCTATCCCACTTTTTCCTTCACAAGGTTAACCTCCATATCTCCCACGGGTACGTGCCTTGATTTTATTCAGTTCCATCTCATGTGACATGATGACTATATATGCACCCGATAATGAGGTAGCTATTTCGTTTATTTTTACATGAGTGCATTTCTAGACTGAGAGTATCACACCAAGACTTTGAATTTGTGAATAGCTCTTCACCATGATTCCAAAAATATGGAGAGTCTCAAGTGCTGAGGACTATTTTGTCATTTAAAGGGTTAATGTTATATGTGAGCAATATTGAAGGTTGGAGTAGAATCAATTATTCTAAAGGGTTCATTGTTTCCCTAGTCCAACCTTTATAGGAAAAACACATGTCTCTACTGCTTGACATTTAGCTCAACAGTGGGACTAGACTAGATGATGGAAAGTCATTAAACATGTGACTAGTAGAGGCTGCACGTGGACAGTTGATCTTACCATCTTGTAATTCTACTGCTATCGTGAGTGGCTGTCTTTTAAAAGAAACTCCTGCCACTTCAACATAGTCCCCAATCTTAAATAACATAAAAACATAGACCCCAGCAAGTAATTAGAGGTCTGCACCATATCAAGGGCTCAAGGATATCTGGTTGGTTTTCCTATTATTCCTCACTTTATCTTCTGTAATAAGACATCCACTTTTATTGTAAAGTAAGTAAAACTATGGTGTCATAATGATGGAACCCATCGGCTCTTCTAAGCACAGCAGCACTGAAATACTGCCTAGACATGAGAACATGAACGGCTTTTAGAGTCATAATGAAGGCATTAGTTTGTCCAGAACTTTTTCAGAAGCCAGCCTTCAAGGCACATTTGCTTTAAGAGTAATTGTATCTTTTGAATCACTGAAAATTAAAATCCAGAGCACAAATAACATAGACATATGCCTTTTCCCCTCAATTTCAGAGATGTATCCAGGAATAGAGGTTGTTGCAGATCACTAATTTACCTTTTCAAGATTGAAGAAAGGGTCTTACCAGAAAGGGGTGTTGTCTATCAGGAACAGAATAAACATTCTCTCAGTCTTACAGAAATATTTATTCTTTGGTGGTTTGAGACTCTACACCATGAGACACAGTTAAAAAAAAACAACAGTATTGGAAAAGTAGATTAATACTGATGATCAAAAGAAAATATGGTCGCAAAGGAGTATGTCAGAGAATTTACTATGGTAGGAGCACTCTATACTTTCATCCCTGAGTGTAACTTTAAATGGATATTTTCAAAATTGTTTTCAAAATAACACAATGATTGAGTCATTTCTTTCTTGGAGACTGAAGCAGGAAGATCCCAAAATTGAGACCAACCTGGAGTATATATAGAGACCTACTCTCAATGAACAAATAGACAATGTTAGAATAAATAATTGAAGAGACAATGGAAAAGAGTACCTTAAAGCTATATACTCAGATACAGATCCAAGACTTGCTATTAACATATAGCCACATGAAACAGAGTACAACTAAAGTGTTTGGAAATTAAGGAAGATTTTTAAGTACTCCTGAAGATTGAAAAGAAAGCAGTTATGGTTGTGTAGCTTGGTTTCCTTGTGGGACTCCTAACCGTGAGAGTGTGAGCTCTCCCTGAATCTTTTGCATGCTTTTGGTAAGTAAGCTATTCCTCCTACTGGGTTGACTCCTCCAGCCTTAATAAGAGGACTCATGGTTAATCTTATTGCAATGTGATATGCCATGTTGGGATGAGATCCCTGGGAGGCCTGCCCTTTTCTAAATAGAAATGAAGGGTGAATGCATCTGCAGGTGGTGATGGAAGGAGAGGCAGGAAAGGAAACTGTGGTAGGGTTGGAATATATAAGAAAATAATTTTTTAAAAAGAAAAAGGAAAGGAATAACCCCTTAGTGGGAATATCTGCAAAACTGACAGCTCCCCATGATACAGTAGGAAATTTGTGGAATGTAATCTTCATAGAGTCATGGATAGGTACAAAGCAATGTTAACTTAAATTTGATATCCTGTAAGAATATCTTTAGTTGAATATCTTTAGAATATCTTTGAAAGTTATTATCAGGCAAAGAAAAATATAAATAATTTGAATCCTAAAGACCTGCCTTAAAGAAAATATAAAACTGAGTTCTTAAAACCAGATCCTACTAGTATGCTTAGAAGTACAAGAATAAATTAATTAAACTAGTAAAAATTGTGGATAAATATGATAAAACATTGATCTGCACAACAATAGTATCAATGTTTTGAAGGCATATAAATATGCAAATCCATTTGTTTGTGTCTGCATATGTGTGTGTCAAATATGCATAAGATGGGGAGAGAAAGGGAGTTAAAATATTCTAAGATGGTTTTATTTTTAGGAGGCAGAATAACTGTTCATTTATGTTTTATTTAATAGCTTACAAATGTGTGTCACAATCTTCAAAGTATCTACTAAAATATCATTCATAATTGTATGGAATTATAAAAACACAGACCAGCTGCTGGATAGGAAAAGAAAGCAATATGATAAACATAAAAGAATTAAATTCTATTAAATGTTTATTAAAATGTAAAAACTGTACAATAATTAACCTTCAAGATGTCCACTTCCAACTCTTGCCTTCTGGCATGTGTAATTCCTCTTTCTGAGCATGGATCAATGCAGGTATTTGCATCTAAGCCCACAAAGATTCTCATATCTCCTACTAATAAAATGAACCTAGCCATTCTACGGCCTCCAACTGTCTTATTCACTCTTCATAAGCGCAGAGTACAAAATCCAAAATGAGTTTTCATGCAGTTGCGGTAGGGAAAATACACCTTTGTACTTGAACAACAATGTGTTCATCTTCGTATGTGAACTTGCGAAACTAAGATAGTGTATTTTCCCCTAATGGTAAGACCAGCCCTGGCTAACTGCTGTGTTAGGCTTCTATTGCTATGCAACAAATTACTACACAGTGGCTGCTTTAAGAAATTGTTTCTGTCTGCACTGCTATGACAGAATATTATACATTGCTGGCTTATAAACAGCAGAAATTTGTTTCTCACAGTTCTAGAAGAAGAGAAGCTCAAGTCAAAGTGCTGGCAGAGCCAGTGCCTGGTGAGGGCTCATTTCTCTTGGATGCTTCTTTCTCACTATGTCATCACATGGCAAAGAGATCTGATTCTCTGGGAGTGTATCAGTCTGGTTTTTGCCTGTTTGTTGGTTTGTCTGTCGACTCATTTCTTTTGTGGTGTAAGGAGTCAAATGCAGGGTCTCACATACACTAGAAAGTTATGAACTACATCTTCAGATCTGGGGTCTTTTTTAATAAGGACATTAAGTCATATAGGCTCTTCTCTCACTAGAGAGTATCTTACAAAGGCCTAATATGTTACATTATATCATGGGTTCTGCTTTTAACCTTTAAGTAAAGGAGAAATTCAAATATTCAGTCCAAAGCAATAACAAATTTATTATCTCACTAAAGAATAGCATATAACTTAGGATGATAATTTTTAGAAAGGCTGAAATCAAGATGTAGCCCAAGATCTGATGCCACAATCAGAATCACCATATTGAGTAAAATCATTACTTAGCAGCTTCATGACCATGGAACTCACTTATGTTGGCTGTTTGCAGGAGACAATACTTGGATATTCTCTAAGTTTGAAACTCAACATATAGCCAATAAATTTTGTATGCTATATTTTCATATCACATATTCATCAGTGGGTTGAATGAGCTCCAGGATTATCAGGAATTCGTTAGATTTATAGGACCATCTCTCTGTCCATGGTGCTGAATTGTTATCCTAAAGAGTAATTGTGTAGTGTTACTATGTTCTAATCAGTACTTCTATTTATTCTACACGATTAGGAACGAATATGAATAGGGAAAATGAATTATGTCTTGCATAATGCCACATACAATGGGAATGTCTTCATCTTTTTTATTGTATTTTTTTCAGAAGCATTCAAAATGTCAAGAAAACACGTGCATTTTTTTCACAATCACAGAGTGGCATTCCATTAACAGAACAATTATTTTCACATGTGCTACACCAGAGACAAATGCAGTTAAAACACATAAGCAACTCATATCTTTTACTTTACTAATTTGTGCTGTGCACTAAGAAGGACCTACATTAAATTTTGTGTCAATTCACAAACCCACATACTATCCCAGGTGAAGTTAGTGGCTATTGACAATTTCAATGGATTTTTATGTTGTTGTTGTTGTTGTTGTTGTTTTAACTTTTTTTCTGTTTTCTAAAGAAAGAAGAAAAAGGAGTAATTATTAGATAGGTGTGTAGTTGGAGAGGAACTGGGAGGAGATGAGGGAAAACAAATTACCATCAGAATATATTGCATGAATTTTCATAAAAAAATACTACCAGATCAGAATTATATACAAACCCATTCAGGAATGTGTGAAATATACAAAAAAAGACACTGTATATTTTCAAAACAATATTTCAAAGGTTTTTATTTCCCTATTTTTTAAGAGGAGTAACCTATGTACAGGGGTGTTAAATACTTTACATACAAGAAAACAAAACAAAATCCCCTTCTAGAACTGAATTATCACTATCATCTTTATCATCTCCCACCACTGTTTTCCCAATTCTTTCACCATCTCTCACTCCCCCTTCTCCTCATTCTCTTCACCATCTTTACCTCTTTCCTGTTCCTTCTTTTCATGCTCGGTTCAACTTTAATTACCCTCCCCCTTTTTCTTGCATTGAATTTTCCTGAAAAGGCAGCAGTATCCTTTTGGGTTTTCCTTCTGCTTAGCAGCCTTCTCTTCATAAGATGCTTGCCCTCTGCAGCAGTGTGGTTAAAGTGCTATTTTCAGTCCCATACACATCAGTCATGGATGAGCCAAATGTTCTTCTTTGATTTGGGGACAATACTCCAAACACAAAGAATGAAACTTATTTTCCTTTGGGAAGGAATATAGATTTTCATTTCTCCTTCATAACCAGTCATGCCTGTTTTTGCCATGTCTTCAATTTTTCTTTAAAAACCATAAACCAAAAAGATATGTTTTTTTCCAGCTCTGAGCACTTTTTAGAAACTCTGAGAAGTTGAACGGTGTCCAGTATCTTTTTGTTCTCTTGCAAGTTTGTACAAATAATGTGTTTTGCCTCACTGTGCCTCTTGGCTTCTTAGACTCTCCCTTACCCAGGTTCAGTTGGCTTTTCTCAGTAAGGTACAGTCACCTAGTGCCCATCTAGGTCTCCAAATTCACTCATCTTTGTCTAGAAAATCATTTATTACTAGTCATATGCAATCGTCTTTATGATTAGAGTAAATAGAGTCAGTCTTAGGTTTAAGATAAAGATACTTAAGGATCTTAATTTGAGCAGTATAAACTGGAAGTGAAAGTAGGATTGGGATTTGAAAGTATTCCCAGAGGCCAAACTGAAGAAACTGATGGAGAGTACGCCCACTGAACTCAATTAGGTCTGAGCAGAACAGTAATTCACTTGGGAGAACATCAACTGGGAATCAAAATTAGCCTTGTTTCTGTCAGGGATGATTTAACTTGATCCTACTGGAAGGCAAGATCTCTATGCATCCTTTCTAGTGCTTTGATTCTAAGATCTAAAAAGTAAGAACAATTTAAAAAAAAAAAAAAACAATTTTCCTGTATGACATGAAAGACTTTTCTTTTGTATAGATAAAAAAAAATTGCTGACCTGTTCACTAGTGGATTTGTGCCCAGCCAGCACGTTGGATGGCCATCTGTTTCGGGAAATATTAAAAAAAGATCACCCCTCAACTTCTCCTGCCCCGCCGGACCACATTCTAGCTCTAGTGCCAGTACTGGCTGGCCACATGACTATGTCCCGGCTGGGTTCTGCTATTCTTTCCCAGCTCGTGAGTTCATCTTGCTTACATGCAATGCTCCATACACCCCATAATCAGTCATCTAGCTCCTAGTTACCTGATAGAAACATGACTCTTAAGGCTTAATTATCCAATCAGGTTTATATATCAATAAGATCTCAATTTATAAGATGGCAATACAATAATTTCTGAGCCAAATGATAAGGATAATATTTTAACCCAATTATTCTAATCTTGTGAAAATCTTAGCTATTTGTGGCTATTTAAAACCACACTGGGTCTGGATCATCTTTTTGTTCATCTGCCTCCATGTTAATTTCTCCTGCTTCTCCCCTGGTCTACAGTCTCACCCTAAACTTCTAGCTCCGCCTCTCTATTCCTGTGCAGTCACAGGCCTGCCACTGCCCTAATGTGATTGGACAGAGAAAATGCTGCAACATTGACCTACTTTAAATACCAAATGATTGCCAAGGTAGTATTAATAAGCTGGGATTATCTGCAAAGTCAGTTTCCCAGAATTAATTTCTTAATTTCATTTTGCATGAAAGTTAAACTTTTCTTTTCTTTTTCTTTTTTTTTTTTTAAATAACCTCAAATTACTCTTCCTTTCCTAGAAATGGTTTCCTAGGAATGGTTTCCTGCCGCTGAGCTATACCCTAGCCCTTTATTTTTTTTAGAATAATTTGTTTATTATTATATGTACACTGTACTTGTCTTCAGACACACCAGAAGAGGGCATCATTACAGATGATTGTGAGCTACCATGTGGTTGCTGGGATTTGAACTCAGGACCTTCAGAAGAGCAGTCAGTGCTCTTAACCACTGAGCCATCTGTCCAGCCCTAAAAGTTAAACTTTTCTAATGAGCCTATCTATACTATTTCTTTTGTTCATTATGTATTTTCAAGCACATAAACCTGACAGTGATAAACCATGACCTGCCATTTATGCTTGGTATTCTACTTAGTTTGGAGAACATTTCATCATCCATATAAACCTTTCTCCCCTTTTCAATCTGTTCATTGTCCTGAGGGGTGTACTCCAGATAAGGGGGTTTGATCTGGCTCCGTGGGCTTGGTTGGAGCCATCAACAATCATCAGGCAGATTATTGAGTTCTTCAAAGCCCCCATCCTCATGTGAGTATGGGATAATCAAATCTCTGTAAACTGGCTTCCTTCATTCTTTTTTAATTTATTAATCATTTTATTTGTTTATATTTCAAATGTTTTCTCCCTTCCTGGTCTTCCCTCCCCAAACCCTCCGTGCCCTCCCTTTGTGTCTAAGAGGGTGTTCCCCCACCTACCCACTCATTCCTGTCTCACCTCTCTAGCCTCCCCATGCTCTGGGTCATCATGCCTCCACAGGAGCAAGTGCTTCCCCTGCCATTGATGTCAGATAAGGCAATCTTCTGCTACATATGTAACAGGAGCCATGGACCTACCTCCCTGGGAACTCTTAGTGGTCTGGTTAATTCATACTGTTGTTCTTCCTATGGGGTTGCAATTCCCTTCAGCTCCCCTTTCTTTCTTGATGTCATGTCAGTTTTATATTTTTAGATAAATTACTGAATAAAAACATGAAGTAGAAATTGATATCAATTTAAACCTACCTACTTCAGAGACCAACATAGTAATAAGACTGTATAACTTTTGTTTGTCTGCATACATACATACACACACACACACACACACACACACACACACACACACACTGGAAATTTTACATTTTTTGGACTTATTCTGTAATTTGTTTGTCTCATCAAATGGTTTATTGTAACCATATTTTCATGTCAGTAATACAATTCTACTATAATTACTTTAATAGTTACATAGTTTTGTGCTGAAAGTTATTAATAAGCACTAATTATTTTATTTTCAGTATTTATAGATTGTTAATAATTCACCATACAAATCATAATATTTTAGTAAGTCAAATTCTGACACATAGAAATCATGTTTGTTTGCTTTTTTTTCCTTCCTTTCTTTTCTTCTTTATTTCTTTCTTGGTTTATTTTTTGGAGACTGAGACTCACTATGTAGCCCTGGCTGGAATGGAACTTTCTTTTTAAACCAGACTAGTTTCTATCTAAGTCAAAGACAATCATTTGCCTCTGTCTCACAAGTATTGGAAATAAGTGTGTATACTATTACACCTGGCTAAAAAACATGGTTTTATTTAATTGACTATATTTTCCACACAGTATAATTTTTCTAAAATTATCTATAAAATATTCAATTCCATATACTTATGGTAACAGAGAAAAATGTTTATAACTATTTCCTACAAGATGTTCTTTTCCTTCTTGTTTACAGAAAATAAATTTGGTTCAAAAAGTTTTGAAGGACATATTTACCATACTTTGATATTCATAGTTCATATTGACATTTCATACATTTCATTTCTCTAGTGCAATAGTAGAGAAAACATATTAAACGTTATTTACATCAACATTTATTAAATTAGTTACACTGTCAGTATATTCAGAAAACAGATTATATAGTGTGTGGTCCCAATTGAAATGTATACAACATGAAGCTCAAGAAGAAGGAAGACTAAAGTGTGGATGCTCCAATCCTTCTTAGAAGGAGGAACAAAATACTTATGGGAGGAAACATGGAGACAATGTGTGGAGCAGAGACTAAAGGAAAGGCCATCCAGAGACTGCCTCACCAGCAGAGTATATAGGGATCCATCCCATATACTGTTACCAAACCCAGACACTATTGTGGATGCCAAGTGCTTGCTGACAAGATCCTGATATAGCGGTCTCCTGAGAGGCTCTACCAGAGTCTGACAAGTACAGAGGCAGAGGCTTGCAACCAACTATTGAACTGAGCATGGGTCCCCAATGGAGGAGCTAGATAAAGGACCCAAGGGGCTGAAGGGGTTTGCAGCCCCATAGGAAGAGCAACAATATCAACCAACCAGACCACTCAAACTCCCAGGAACTAAACCACAAACCAAAGAGTACACATGGAGGAACCCATGGCTCCATCCACATATGTAGCAGAGAATGGCCTTTTCGGGCATCAGTGGGAAAAGAGGCTCTTGGAACTGTGAACGTTCAATGTCCCAGTGTAGGAGAATGCCAGGGCAGGGAGGTGAGAGTAGGTGGGTAAGTGGAGGAATACCTTCATAGAAGCAGGGGGAGAAGGGATGGGATAGAGGTTGGGGGAGCACTGGGAAAGTGAATAACATTTAAATGCAAATAAAGAAAATATTTAATAACAAAAGGAAATATAAATAAACAAAATAGCCAATAAAAAAGAAAGTAGTCTGAGCAAGCCATGAGGAGCAAGCCAGAAAGCAGCACGCCTCCATGGCCTCTACATCAGCTCTTGCCTCCAGTTTCCTATATTGCTTGAGTTCCTGCCCTCACTGTTTTTGATGATGAAATCTTACATAGAATTGTGAGTGAAATAAATCCTTTCCTCTCCCCCCTCCCCCCAAAAAACTATACAACACAATTACTATACTTAAAACTGAAGGAACAATTGTGAATTAGAGTATGGAAGGATTGCAAGAGGAACAGAAAGTTGGCTGTGAGATTGTGTCTCCTAAAAATTTCATAGAGGCTACACATCCATGAACTCTCATCAGCATGACTTCCTAAATAATAATAACACCAATAGACCCAATAGACTTGCTAATGTGGAGGTGAGAATGTTCATGGGGTCTAGGTGAAGAACTATGGGCAAGTGGGGACTGCATACAACAGGAGATATGATCTTCCCCAGAAAAAAAAATCCCAATTGGTTACTCAATACCAAGCAATCAGCCCTGGAATCATGTATATACAGATAGCATAAATTGACTGAGCAGGTTTTCTTTTATATATTTAGAACACACACATTCAATGACCCACATATGTGTATATGAGGGTCATTGTATATGTGTATATAACACAGGCACACACATACATGTACATATGTGTGTATGTGTAATAATATTTTTG
>JADRCC010575023.1:0-14574 GCA_019843855.1 Hylomyscus alleni | reverse complement strand
GTGGTTAGAATATGCTTCGTCTAGGGATGGCAATACTAAGAGGTATAGCCTTGTTAGCGTAGGTGTGGCATTGTTGGAGTAGATGTGTCACTGTGGGGATGGGCTTAAGTAACTTTCTCCTAGCTGCCTGATGATGCCAGTCTTCTCCTGTTTGCCTTCAGAACAAGATGTAGAACCCTCAGCTATTCTAGCACCATGCCTGCCTGGACACTGCCATGCTTCCTGCCATGCTAATAGACTAAACCTCTGAACCTATAAGCCAGCCCCAATTAAGTGTTGTCCTTTACAAGAGTTGCCTTGGTCATGGTGTCTCTTCACAGCAAAGGAAACCCTAAGACGGGTGGCTTGCATAAGAATGCCCCACAGGCTCATATATTGAATCCTTTAGTCATCAGCTACCTGATCGTGCTACCTGAGGAGAATTAGGTCTGTGGCCTTATTGGAGTAGGTGTGATGTTGTCAGAGCAATGTGTCCCTGGGTGTAAACTTTGAGCTTTCAAAAGCCCAAGCCAGGCCCAGTGTCTCTTCCTACTGCCCGTGGATCCAGATGTTGAACTCTCAGCTATTTGTCTAGCAACAAGCCTGCCTGCCTACCTGCCTGTCACCACACTCCCTGCCGTGATGATAACGGACTCATCTCTGAGACTATAAGCCAGCTCCAATTAAATGTTCTCTTTTATGAGAGTTGCCTTGGTCATAGTGTCTCTTCGCAGCACTAGAACACTGATTAAGATAAGAACCATCTTTTCAGGTGATCTTAAATCAAGCCATGATGCCATCTGTGGCAGGTGATGTCCATGGTCAGTGATATTATTGTTTAAAGTGTTTTGCTGCAAGCTTCTAGAAGAACACTGTAATAGCAATTTGCTTGTCTTTAACTCATCAGGGATGGCCTAGAAAGCTGTGATCTGTGGTGATCAGAAGCGTGCCTTTATGCTGTGTTACTCCAAGGACTAGGCATGCCTTTGATCTTGGATTTCTCAAGGTCTATCTATTCTCCACACTTTTGTCCTTCAGTGTCTGTGTATTCAAACTCTGCAGCCTTCCTCAGTTATCAAACTTTGTTCAGTAGAGTTGTTTCTTTCTAGCACGCCCGCTGCTGCTTCTGCCTCAGTTCCCTCTTCCTCTTCTGTAGTGACTCGATTAGATGGACCGTTAGTACTTCTCAAGGGCCTCATGCTGCTTATCAGTAGATCACTCTCTACCAACTTACCTGCAAAGTAAATGATTTTCTGTCTTCCCTGTAAACATCTGGAAAGCATTCTCAACCATGCTGTAGAAATAGTTAATCTCAGTCAGGGACTTTTATTCTGCCTTTGTCATTCAGTTCCCAGATAAAAAAGACATACAATATTAACACTTAATAATAAGCCTTAATCAGCACTAAAGTAGGGCAGATATCTACCCTCTATGCTAGTATGTCTACTTCCCTGACAATCTCCCCACAATATGACTTGCCATGTTCCATTTGGTCTGCTTTAAGCTCCAATTGTCCAGCCCTCATGGCCATAATTTCAAGATTCTCACCCCACGGCATCTTCTCCTCTCTCCCTTCCTCTCTCTCTTCTGGTCGTTCTCTTTGGACTCCACACTCAGGAACCCTGAACCCTGCCTATATCTCTTCTGCCCAGCTACTAGCTGTCGTCATATTTACCTAACCAATAGTTTTAAATAGTTTTAAATTAAGGAGAAAAGTCACATTGTATGTGCAGATCCTCTCGTTCCTGGGAGTAACCAGGCCCTTGGGGCTGATATTTAGTATTATAATACATAGCAAAAGACCAAACCTCCACATGACCCTGCTCTATAAACTTCTGCAGGCATTTCCATGTAGTTTCTACTTTGCATTCAGCCACTGCAACTCTATGGGTGTTACTATCCTAGAAACAGAGATCATCCCAGCACTGCATATGTACAGACGAGGGTCTCCATCAGTGCCTGACTGACACAATCAACACCGAGTGGCCTCTGCTAGCCACACAAGGCCATATTACGAGGTAAATCACTACTCGACACCTTGGTAACCGCTGGATATGCCATCTACTGTTAGACTTTACGTCTTCTTAAATCATTCTTCCAAGGATTTCACCACTTGTGGGATAAAGCACTGCTAGAACTATCCCAGAAAGGAGGGTTATCTATCACCTGTACATTATAACTACATTACCAGAACACTGGAGGATATGCATGTCAGTCTTCACTTTGTGCACTGTACTAAGCTTAATCATGCGGCCACAAGGTACCAGAGTAAATCTGTTTTATGCTTTAGTTATGCCTCCACACCTTAAAGACTGTACATTCGACTGGGCACCTGCAAATGTAACTGCACTTTCTTCCTTCCTTGCAGACAGCCTCTTCAGTACGTTATGTATGCTTCAATCCAAACCCACTTCGGAATGTGCATAACCCCCCCCCCTTGCTTGTAGTAAATGCTTAGTGTTGCTTCCCTGGTAGACCCAGTACTTCCTGTGCCATGTCTTGCTCTCATCTGGAGCATGATTTCTGTTTTTATCGTCCAGCCATAGATGTAATGTTTTTCCATCTTAACCGGGTAAGTATCATATACTGTGGAAGTAGCTGAGGTGTGAAAAGTCTATTTTTTCCTTCTTCCTAATATCACAAACAGTAAATTTGTCCTTACTACATATTAAAATTTTCTCTCACGTTGGTCAAGAACTTTCTGTCTTTCAGAAGTTTCTTAAAGAAAGCCACTATATCGTTTCTCTTTGCATATACAAATGCTATGCTTTGGGACTACTATTAAGTAAAATAGGCTTGTCTATTTAAACACAAGCACTGTGTCCTCACCATCAAATAGCCAAGGTGAGCCCTGAGGAGCTAGCAAGCAGGCAGCATGGGTCCACGGACCCAAAGGTGGGATGGGAGGGGTCTGAAACTTCATTAGCCTATGCAGAAGGGAGTGCAGTGGCTTAGCAACTGTTTATTTATGGAATTGACAATTCAATAGTTTTAGACTGAAACAACAGATTAACAGGATTCGTTGTAGTTTTTCTCCTTGAAACAGAATCCCTACTAAACTAGCATTGTCTTTTCTCTACTCAGAATATGCTAGGTGAGAGAAGACGAGTCAAAGGAGTTCTATCAAGGCCCTTCTTCAACCTTTACAGCCAAACCAGGGAACCACTTGCTAATTTTGACTAAATATATAAACCTAGCAATTTTTAGGAAATAAAGGAATGAGAGAATATCACACAATGTCCAAGAAGTAATTGAATTGCATAGAAAGGAAACAGCAGAAGTAGAATCTGTCATTTAAGAGAGAGAAGAAAAACCAGACAGTGGTGGCTCATGCCTTTAATCCCAGCACTTGGGAGGCAGAGGCAGGCAGATTTCTGAGTTCGAGGCCAGCCTGTTCTACAGAGTGAGTTCCAGGACAGCCAGAGATACATAGAAATATCCTGTCTCAAAAAACCAGGAAAAAAAAAAAAAAAGAAAGAGAGCGAGAGAAGAATTCATCAATTTAAAAGGTAAGGACAGTTGTAAATTTTTTTAAAATTTTTATTCAAAAACATTTTTGTAAGAAAGCATTTTATGAGAGAAATGAGAAAATTAATACTAGCTGAAAGTCTGATATAAAAATATTTCAAATTGTTGGGGTATAACAATAAATAGTGTGGTGGTTTAAATAAGAACGTCCCCTATAGGCTCATCTATTTGAATGCTTGGTCACTAAGGAGTGGCATTACTAGGAGGTGGTCCTTGCTGGGGTAGGTGTGCCTTGGTTGAAGGACGTGTATCACTGGAGGTAGGTCTGGGCTTTCAAGTGCTCTCTCTTCCTGCTGCCTGCTGATCCAGATACAGAACTTCAGCTCCTCCAGCACCGTGTCTGTGTGCGTGCTGCCATGCTCCCACCATGCCCAGAGTGGACTGACCCTCTGACTGCAAACCAGCCCGACTATATGTTTTCCTTTCTGTGAGTGCCATGATCACATGATCTCTCTTCACAGTAAGAGAACACTGACTAGGATAAATAACAAGTCACCATTTAGAGCTGGATACTGCTACATCTATGGACTGTGGTAGCTTCTCTGTAAGGCAGCCTGGGGGAACGTGTACACACTGCTCAATGCTGACACTGCTGAGAGTGCCCATGACATAACTCTATTGTCAGTGCATGTGACAAATGGATGTCCCAAAATAGTCAACCAATATTGTTACCAACAGGATCAAAGTCCCAGCCATAGTGTCTGATAATCCGGCAGAGGGTATATCTGCAGTAACTTACCACTCTGATTTCAAAGTGTAGTTTGTTTCAAGGTATGTCTCCCTTCCTGGGTCCCACTGACACAGCATATTCTTCCCCTCATTCACAATGCAACTCAAATTTGTAGGTATATCTGGAGGAACTACAAGGAAACAAACATTTAAGTTAAATTTTAAAAATCTTATATAGACAAGTATTATCTAATTTATATACTACTAAGACCCACCTCAATTATATAAATGAATTAGATAAAGATATGGGAAAAATGAGAAATGGATGTTAATTTTTCTTCCAACTCAAACACTTTTTAGGTCATTATCTATATTTTTTAGTGTAACTGTCTTTAATTGCTTTCATTTTAATTTTTTTGTTTGTTAGTTTTTGTTTTTTTGAGACAGGGTTTTACTGTGTAGCCCTGGCTGTCCTGAAACTCACTCTGTAGACCAGGCTGGCCTTGAACTCAGAAATCTGCCTGCCTCTGCCTCCCAAGTGCTGGGATTAAAGGCATGCACCACTGCTGCCTGGCTCATTTTAATTTATATAAAAGTACATTTTTATTTATAACCAGATAAATTATCAGTAATGTCTCCATTAAGTGTTCTAAAATTAATAACAACTAGTATCAAAAGGTAATATAGGAGCAAAAATGATTCACATATACTTTAGTTTACTTTTGTATTTCAAATGGGTCCTTCTGTATAGTCTAAGCTCGCCTCAAACTCTGGGTCAGGTCCTGGGATCACTGGCACTTACCATCGTGCCTGGGTGAATGGCTGTCCTTACTGCTTTCTGAAGGACTGGTAGAAAAGCAAACTCTGACCCCCTCCCCCCCAGGAGGGACCACGGGCTCCACTCTTTTTGTAGTTACTCTTTTTAAAGAATAATTTTTTAATATTATAATTACATCATTTCTCCTTCCCTTTCCTCCTGCCAAGCCCTCCCATATGTGCCTCCTTGCTCACTTCAAATCCATGACCTCTTTTTAGTATATCTCCATTTTCTCCATTCAGGAACCTGTGTAAGCTAAGCCTCTTCTAAGTAGTGAGGAGACACAGAAAGTTGCCGTCAACAGACATAGACTGCAGATCAGTAATACTCTTGGGGACACAGAGAGTTGCAGGTTAAACCATTTTTCAAGAATCTGATAAACGTTTGTCTTTAACTAAGAAATGACAACCGTGTCGCTCTCTTGGATGTGTGGATAACAGTGAAAATGCACACGTTCTTCTAAATGTCTTTTATAAAATAAACACATCCAAAAGCTCCTGAACCAGTGACTGTCCTTGGGAAGGCTAACAGGAACCATTAAAAATGTAGTTCAAGAGTTTGACAAAATTGGAAAAAAGACACAAATCTTACAGCCTGAAAGTATGGTGATCCCATAGACATTCTGCTCGATCTGCCCAAAGGACAGGATATTGCAGGTGAGCTGGACGTTCTGGAGGGCCATGTCTGTGAAGGTGACACTGGATGTGGTTCTGTTGATGACAGTGACCTGCTCCTTGGGGACGGCAACATGGTTGGTCTTCCACACGATGTAACTGGCATTCACATAGTACTCCTGCAGACACTTTTCCTTTAGCACACAGATGGCAGTGAAGTTTGAGCCACGCTGGACAACTGGAAACTCAGGGTAGATATAACCACACGGTTCCAAAAGTTGACCTGAAAAAGAACAACGGACTGCGCTGAGCTTGCCTAGAACGTGTGATGCCCTGGGTCCAATGCCTGGACTATGACAGGAACAAGGCAAAAAAAAAAAAAAAACAAAGACAATATTTCCAGTACAAAATGATATTTGGACAGCAACACTCAGTATAAACTATACAAATTCACTCTCTGAAGAAAAAGAAAATTTAAGTCTGAAAAAATTGTGGTCTGAATACCTAAATTTATAAAGAAATATACAAGTTATAATGTACAAAATATTAAAAATTACTGAGCTCACAGTCAAATGTTCTGATTTCCCTCAGAAAACAGACTACAGACTATGTCCAGCACAAGTCAACCCTGCTCATCCCCTACCTGCTCCTTGGCTCAGAGGACTTAAACTGAATTCCATAAAACAGGTAGGTAGGTAGGTAGGCTGCCTTCTCTCCAGCCCTGAAAGCCCTGAAAGCCAGTGAAGGCTAGGATGTTGGGACAGAGAGACAGACATACTGTCTATATATCAAAACTCAGACTGTGGCAAGACAGTAACCCAAACCAGAAACACTGGACAGTATTCAGATGGGAACAAAAACAAATATACAATTGAATTGTACAGACTCTACTGCTGATGACAGTGTCAGCGCTAACTTTGGCTGCTTTGAATATCCTGTAAGATACACGCACCATTGCAGTTTCAATTGCTTTTGTTTTGTTTGTTTGTTGGAAAGACCCTTATCACTTAGTTACTTTGCAGTGTGAAAGAACACCAGATATATTTCTTAGGACTTTGTATAACTGAGTACCCGTGAGCATCCTTTCCTAATTCCCTTAGTCAGGATCCCAGGTGTAACTGAGTACCGGTGAGCATCCTTTCCTAATTCCCTTAGTCAGGATCCCAGGTATAACTGAGTACCGGTGAGCATCCTTTCCTAATTCCCTTAGTCAGGATCCCAAGCTTCTGAGAACTTCTACTCTCCACT
The DNA here is from genome assembly GCA_019843855.1 of Hylomyscus alleni. Taxonomy (NCBI): domain Eukaryota; kingdom Metazoa; phylum Chordata; class Mammalia; order Rodentia; family Muridae; genus Hylomyscus; species Hylomyscus alleni. Next base: position 7,719 of record JADRCC010575023.1, on the reverse strand, counting down.
TTTTATCAAATCAATTTGGTTTAGATTTCACCCGTGAGATTATATGATATTTGTCTTTCAGTGTCTGGCGTATTTCATTTAACAGGTGTTCAGTTGTATTTACATTATCTCAAATGACAGGATTTCACCATTGTTTAAGATGGAATAGTATTTTGAACACATACTCATTTCTAGTATCCACTTATGTATTTCTTGGCTATTGTAAATAGTGCTGCAATAAAAATGGGACTCACATTCTGACACACTGATTTAATTTCTTTTCTATTATTTACCAATAGTGAGAATACAGAATCATATGTAAATGATGGGGGGTTAGATTAGGCTAATCAGACAGGAAGACCCACTCTAATATAGGTGGCACCTTTGCATGGGCTGGGCTCCTGGAGTGAGTAAGAGAGAGCAGGCTCTACACTAACATTCCTATTTCCTAAAGGCATGCACAAAGTGACCCAGCTGCACTAATTTTTGTTGCCATGCCGTCACCAACCTCATGAGACTCAAATCCTACCTTCCTGAAGTTGCTTGTCAAGTATTTCGTTATAGCAGTGAGAAGACAGACTACTGCAATCTGCTAGTGGAACTGCTTTTCCTTTAAGAGCCTTCATATTGGTTTTGATAGTAACTGTGCTAACAGACAATTCTATCAATGGGAGGATTGGTTTCCTTTTCTTTGTATTCTTGCCGGCACTTACTTATGTTTTCTAAGTCACTCACACAGGACCCAGGTCATTCCATACTGTTATGCTGCCTGGCACTTCCCTGATTATTAGTGCCGAGTATGCTTCCGTGGACTTAGCCGTTTGCACGTCTTCTCTTGAGAAATGTCTACCTAGGTCTATCACCTCTTTAAACATTATTTATATTTTTCTACTGAGTTGAATTGAATTCCTCACAAAATCAGAATCCTTATCAGGTGTATGATTTGAAATTTTACTACTTGATTTTCTTTCTTTCTTTTTTTCTTTCTTTTTTTTTGGGGGGGGGCTTTTTTTGGGGCTTTTTTCAAGACAGGGTTTCTCTGTATAGCCCTGGCTGTCCTGGAACTCACTGAATAGACCAGGCTGGCCTTGAACTCAGAGATCCGCCTGCCTCTGTCTCCTAAATGCTGGGATTAAAGGCGTGCCCCACAACTGCCTGACTTGATTTTCTTTAAGACGCTCTAGTTTGTCTGCTCTTGTCTCATTCCTCTCTATGCTCTGAGATCCTAGCGAGACGCTCTCCACCCATTCCAGTGCTCTAAAGTGTTTCCCTATGTTTAATTCTAGTGATTTCAGAGTTTCAAGGTCTTATATTTAAAGTCTTTAACCTAGTCAGGTATGGTGCACACGCCTTTACTCTGCCTTGGGAGACAAAGGTAAACAGATCTCTGAGAAAGGCCAATCTGATCTATATAGCAGGTTCCCAGGCAGCAGACCTACACAGTGAGACCATGCCTCAAAAACAAACAAACAAACACAAGTCTTTAATCTGTTTTGAGTTGATTTTCCAACTGCTGAGAGAGGAAGAACTGAATATCCAGTTATCCCACATCTCGATCTGAAGAGTCTACACTTCCTCTGGTATCTTAGCCCCTGTCAAGATTGGTGGCTATACATAATGAATTTACTTCTATGCTCTCTAGTCTTTTCTACTGCTCTGATTTTATGCCTACACCATTGTTGATTTTTTTTTCTTTACACTCTTTATTGATTCTCTGTAGCTTTCACATTATGTAGTACCTCAATCCCATTCATCTTCCCTGTCCCTTCATATCCACCCTTGCAACATCCCCCAAAAGAAACATTAAAGAAACCTCACCATGGAGACTGTAGTGTCACCCAGCACACCCTCTGCCCACACGTCTATGCTTGCAAACGTTCTTTGCAATGAGTCACTGGTCTGGTTTGAAGCCTCTGGCTTCTTCTACTCAACCTGGACTTCTCTCAAATATTCTGTTGCTGCCCTGAGTCATGGAACTCCTATAGTTTTGGATCTACAGGGCTGACCCCTTCACACATTTCAGCAGTTCATAGTCGGGGTAGATGTTGGGGTGGGCCACCATAGTGCCCTGGATCTGGGCCTGGGTAGAATCTGAGTTGGTGAGCCCACCAGCTCTCCTGTGTCGATGACACCAGGGTCAGCTCAGGTGCTGCCCAGGTGAGGGGCAGAGCCAGCTGAGGTGGCCCAGCAAGGAGTGGAGACAGATTTCTTGAGTGCTGTAGCTGGCAATGGGTGGAGATGGCTCTCCGGTGCTCATGTCCTGGGAGTGAGGGGGTTGACTCACCCATGCATCTGCCACCAGAGCCAGCTCCACTGTGCTGCCCAGGCAAGTCGCTCACACCACCAGAGAGAGCCAGCTCTCCCATGGTGGCCAGGTGAAGAGTGGGGCACACCATGCTGTTTTAATTATTATAACTTTGCAATCCAATTTAAAGTTACATAGTATAATGTTTCCATTTTTATTTATTTTGCTCAAGATTCTTTTGTGTATTTGGGTGTTTATGGTTCCATATGAATTTTAGGAAGTTTTCCTAATTCCATAACTACTTTGAAAAGTATAGAAAATTTAACAATACTGATTTCTTCTGATTCATGCACATGTCTTTCCATGTTTTGTGCCCTTTTCAATGATTTTATTATTGAATAATTCTTTTATTAGATTTTATAGTTTATATTTTATAGATATTATATCAATAACATCATGTAACCCACAGTGAGACAACCCGATATCGTCTTTTCTAACCTAGATGCCTTTTATATTCCTTCTTTTATCTGATTGACTGTTATAGCTAGGTCTTCAAGTATCATATTTAATAGAGGTGATTAGGAATGAAGGCAGTGAAAATGACATCTCTAGCTTGTACAGTCTTAGAGACATGACATTTATCAAGTGCATGTACTAAGGTGGTCACGGGGTTTTTAACCCTTGGATCTGCTAGTGCTGTCAATTCATTTACTCATCTGTATATGGTGGCTGGCTCTTGCACCTCTGCAATAAATACATTTATTCAGATTAAAAAATCTTTCTAATGTGCTATTAAATGTCATTCCTAGCATTTTATCAAGAATTTCTGTACCTATGCTCATCATATTAGCATATAGCTTGCACATTTGTATTGTTTGGTTTTAGTATCAAACAATGTTGGTCTGGTATTTTCAAAGAGATGATATAGGGTACGGTCTTGCTATGTAACCCAGACTGACCTTGAACTTTGTAGTCCTCCTGCCTCAGTTTTCCGAGTGCTAAGACTACAGATACAGGTCAGCATGCTTTGCTCAAACTTACTTCTTACTCTCATTTCTCTCCTCCCATCCACTTACCTGGGCCAAATGCTTTCCACATCTCTTCTGAAGCTCCAGCCTAAGGCTGCTTTGTAGCCAATGCTTGCTAGTGGGTTTCTAGGTTCTTACTCATACCACTTGGGCTTCTGTTTAACATAAAACTTCCTGTCACTGGAAACTGTTCAAAGCCAAGCTGAGCCGGTGTGAAGAGAGCTGATCTAAAGGGGTGCTTTTCACTATCTGTGACAGAGGTCAGGTGTTTCCTTCCGACCTGCCATAGATCTGTACTTTCGTTTGCTGACTCTGTTGACCATGTACTCAGTTGGCATGGCTATGTCAAATGTTATAAGTTTTCTAAGGGCTGGAGAGATGGCTTCGTGGTTAAGGACACTTGCTGATCTTGCAGAGAACGGGACTTCGATTCCCAGCATCCACACAGCAACTCACAATCTGTTCCTCCAGTCCCAGGGGATTCCACACACTCATCTGGCCACCCCAGCCACTGGGCATGCATATGATGTGCGAATAGGTATACATGTAGAGAAAACCCCATACTTTAAGTTCTCTAAATATAAATTGTTGATGTCTTCATGCACCGCAAGGTAGACAGCAGGTCTCAGGCCACCATCAGGCCAGTGTCACCACTTAGCCCCCAGCGCCACATCACTCTGGTAAGCAGCCACAGTGCTTGGTGAGTTTGAGGAAATTGAGGAGAAGAAAAGACTACAAATTAACAGATTTTTCTCCCATTCCTTTATTCAAAAACAACATTTTGTACATCCCCTAACCTTAACATTAATGTTGAAATAGAGCTAATTAGCATTTAGTATTGATGAAACTCAAATGATATAAAACAAATTATCACGCATATTTGTACTGAAGACATTTCTTTCAATAATGACCCCAGAAATAACGTATATACATACTTATATAATTACTAAACATAAACCTAATTATATAATATTTAAAATGTGAAAGTCTTATTTGTAGAGTAGGGACATTAAATGAACCTTACCTATAGATTCAGTGGTGAGGAAAATAAGCAAAGCTTGCGTTAGCCAAATCCTTAGTGCTGACATCTTGCAAGGATGTTCCTGGAACAGACATAATGTAAAAATCCATTCTCTTCCACACAAGCTAAAACACGGGCTTATTTCTATTATGTAGCTATTTTCTGGAAGGTGGTAAAACACCTATATGAATACAGAAAAGGAATATCTTTCTATGTTTACTAAAGTTATGACTGCACAAATGTCTGAAGTCCTCTATCTCACAGTTAACAGGATTGGTCCTTAGGCAGTACTAGGACTACTGTTATCTAGCAGTTCTGTGCTACTTACACAGCCTTCTTGCTAATTGCCACAGCTCAGTTTGTCTGATATGCAGCAGTTTCATGAATACAAGCAAAACCTTGTGAGACCTCTGATTTAGAAACAAGACAGGACTCTGAGCGGCAGCAACAAAGTAGCAATAGTTTCTTTCTTTTTGCTAGCTACCGGCTCATCCCACAGGTGCCGTGAAGTCAGCGGATAGCGGATACCTGCAGACAGCAAGCTATCTTCCAGGACACAGAGATCAGACTTAGGAAGCCGCACCGTAACGAGAGCAGGAAGCATGCCTGCCTTTTACTCTAGAAAGGGCCTTTCTGGTTATCTTTAAAACCACAAGCAAGGAAGCCTTCCTAAGTGAAACAGTATTTCAACATCCTTGAAATGTCAGGAAGGGTGAGGCAGTCAGTGCGCTTGCAAATAAGACATGTACTATGCAAAAATCATGACCCACAGATTTTTGTTTTTGGTTTTTTATGGTTTTTCGAGACAGGGTTTCTCTGTATAGCCCTGGCTGTCCTGGAACTCACTCTGTAGACCAGGCTGGCCTCGAACTCAGAAATCCACCTGCCTCTGCCTCCCAAGTGCTAGGATTAAAGGCGTGCGCCACCACGGCCCGGCGACCCACAGATTTTGTGTGTGTGTTTAAACATTAAATCTTAACTATAACCAAATAACATTAAACAGATACAGTGTGTATTTACTGAGAGAAACACGTGCTAATGGCTTCCAAATGTACACACACAGGAATGTTCACAAGGCAGCTCCACGGCTCAGGCGCTCTGTATAGGTTAAATCCCCAGCAACAAGAAAAATGGAAACACAACCTGACAAGAAGCTGATGAGAAGCAACCAGACAAACTGAGCCACAGCAATTAGCAAGAATGTCCGAGTATGCGGGACCTGGTTAACTCTCACATACAATCCGGAATTAGGGCAGCTGGGCTTGTGACTGAGCGGTGTCATGGGGAAACGGAAAAGCCTTTCACTGTCATGACTAGAAAGTATTACTTCCTAATTTTAAAAACTGTCACTGAGATGTGAGGAAGGAACATCTACTAAAGTGTCCGCCATCGCAGTACAAAAGGGTTCTACACCGCAGTCTATACGACTGTCTTTCCTTGAGCCTTATTTTGTTTGAAAACGGACAGGATCCTGTTATATTTTTTCATTTGAGTCTGTTGAGAGGAAACATTAGAATTAAAGGTGTGTTAATGTTCCTCTTAGTCCATGCCTCTTGCAGAATATGCATATATTGCAAAAATACTGCATACCATGACTTCCTTGAACTTGGCTTTCTAGGAAGCGTTAAAAAGCTAAAACCTGACTGGTAACTGAAGATGCATGAAAGGTTTATTTCAGAGCGGAGTGGCTCTTCTCGACGGGTAATTCCTCAGCTGGCGAGCCCGCAGCAGTAATCTGCCAAAAGGTGTGCCACACAGACACTGAACGGCTGGCTTGAAAACGTGGAACAAAGGTGCAGTAACCGCGGCACTGTCTGTTCTCTCAGTCCGCGGGCTTTCCTCAAGTGGAGGAAAAAGAGCAGCCTAATTGTACCTAATTAATACTTAATAACTGTGCCACTTTAAACATTTTTATTGCCTATACTATGACCTTTATGTTTATTTCCATTCAGAATGAAGAATGAATGAGGATTGCAGCCACTGTTACTATGGGAAGGTAATTACAACCGCAGAACTTCTCTCATGTTCACCGTGAAGCTGGGTAAGATCAGAGTGATCGTTTACAGAATGTGTTACTCTGAATGCATCCGCAAAATACTGTCCTCAGCTCCGCTGATTCACTTTACAATGAGCTGCCCTTCACTCTCTCCCAGCTGTGGCTGACAGACACTGGGCTGTTTTATGTTAAACTGCTCGCACACGAGTCCTGCCTCCCAGTAGCCTTGGGAGGCAGATAGGTAGGGCAAGGATTATTTTACAAAAGAAAAACAAAAATGCAGAGAAGATAAATTACTTACCCAACACACAAAATTAAGAACTGATAAGGCATGAACCTGAACCAAGTCTGCTGCCTCTAGATGTCATGTTCCTTCTATCGGGTCTTCCTGTGAAGACAGAAGAGCCTTGTTCAGAAGCTGACTTTGATAGCAGTGCTGTCTTCACTAGTCTCTGAGAACGTCATACATGTATACAATGTATTTTGGTCATATTCACCCCTAGACCTTCCCCAACTCCTAGATCCACATGGACATGTGCTCTTTAAATCTTTCACTGGTGTTACATTTGCAAGTTGGCACCAAGTTGCACATGTTAGAGACATAAACTTCAGAATAGAATAATCCCAAATACTCGGGTGAGAGTATTCAATAACCCAGTGGAGTGGTTATTACTATGACTCCCCCGACCCTTTGACAGAGGTTTTGCTATGTTGTCCTGGCTGGCCATTAACTACTGAATTCAAGTAATCTTCCTGCCTTAAGCCTTTGGGATCTTTAGTGCCTAGCGTTATGCTTAATACAGTGGTTCTCAAGGTGCGGGTTATGACTGCTTGGGGGTTTAATGGCCCTTACAGTTATGAAGTAACATGAAAATAATTTTATGGTTAGGGGTCACCACAACCTGCGGAACTATATTAAAGGGTTGTAGCATTAGGAAGGGTAAGAAGCACTGATTTAATACATACTTGCAAACATTAAGGTCACCTACTCCTAATTCAACCCTCTTGATGTCTATATAATGGCACGAGGCATTTTGTTGAAGTAAACAATAACAGGTCCTTAGCAGAAGGCTGATTCCTTCGTTGTTCTTCTTCTGGCACTGAGTTAAAATTGCTGACTCCTCAACTGCTCAACTAGACTCAGTACTAAGTTAAATTCCAGCATGAGCAGTGGCAGCTATTCAATGGAAATAACTTAAAATTTAGACAAAGTATTGAATCCTGTATTGCTGCTTTCTACAAGTTATATCTTTGATATGAACCAGTAACAAGGAATTACATTTATAACCTTTTTAAAATTTCAAATGATAAACAGGGAAGGGGTGGCATGTGAAGTCTCTATATTACCATGAAAAACAGCTAGTGAAAATGTTGGTGGAGAGTCTCAAAAAATTCTATACCTACAACTTTATAACTGTATGTGAAAGTATACGATTCTTACTTTCCAAAG
>JADRCC010575022.1:3663-18793 GCA_019843855.1 Hylomyscus alleni | reverse complement strand
GCCAGCATCTGCTGCTACCTGAGTTTTTTAATCTTAGCCATTCTGACTGATGTAAGGTGGAATCTCAGAGTTATTTTGATCTGCATTTCCCTGCTGACTAGGGATGTTGAAAATTTCTTTAGGTGCTTCTTGGCCATTCAAGTTTCCTCAGTTGAGAATTCTCTGTTGAACTCTGTTCCCCATTTTTAATAGGATTGTTTGGTTCTCTGGAGTCTAACTTCTTGAGTTCTATGTATATATTGGATATTATTCCTCTATCAGATGTAGGATTGGTAAAGATCTTTTCCAGTTCTGTTGGTTACTGTTTTGTCATATTGACAGTGTTCTTTGCCTTACAGAAGCTTTGCAATTTTATGAGGTCCCATTTGTGGATTGTTTTTCTTAGAGCATAAACCATTGGTGTTCTGTTCAGTAAATTTTCCCATCTTCCCATGTGTTTGAGGCTTTCCCCCACTTTCACTTCTATTAGTTTCAGTGTATCTGGTTTTATGTCAAGGTCCTTGATCCACTTGGATTTGAACTTTGTACAGGGAGATAAGAATAGATCACTTTGCTTTCTTTTACATGTTGACTGCCAGTTGAACTAGCATCATTTGTTGAAAAGGCTGTCTTTTTTCCCACTGGATGTTTTTAGCATCTTTGTCAAAGATCAAGTGATCATATACGTGGGGTTCATTTCTGGGTTTTCAGTTCTGTTCCATTGATCTTCCTGTCTGTCTCTGTATCAACACCATGCAGTTTTTTTTTATCACTATTGCTCTGTAGTACAGTTTGAGGTCAGGGATAGTGACTCCTGAGATGTTTCTTTATTGTTAAGAATAGTTTTCACTATCCTGTTTTTTGTTACTCCAAATGAATTTGAGAATTCTTCTTTCTAACTCTCTAAAGAATTAAGTTGGAATTTTGATGGGGATTGCATTGAATCTGTAGATTGCTTTTGGCAAGACGAACATTTTTATTATATTAATCCTGCCAATCCATGAGAATGGTAGATCTTTCCATCTTCTGAGGTGTGCTTTGATTTATTTCTTCAGAGACTTGAGGTTTTTGACATACAGATCTTTCACTCGTTTTGTTAGAGTCACACCAAGATATTTTATATAGTTTATGACTATTGTAAAGAGTGTCATTTTCCTAATTTCTTTCTCAGCCCATTTGTCCTTTGAATATAGGAAGGCTATTAATTTGTATGAGTTAATTTTATATCCTGTCACTTTGCTGAAGTTGTTTATCAGCTGTTGAAGTTCTCTGGTGGATTTTTTGAGGTCACTTAAGTATATTATCATATCATGTGCAAATAGTGATATTTTGATTTCTTCCTTTCCAATTTGTATCCCTTTGTTCTCCCTTTGTTGTCTAATTGCTCTGGCTAGGACTTTGAGTACCATATTGATTAGGTAGGGAGAGAGTGGGCTGCCTTGTCTAGTCCCTGATTTTAGTGGGATTGCTTCAAGTTTCTCTCCATTTAGTTTGATGTTGGCTACTGGTTTGTTGTATATCACTTTTACTATGTTTAGGTATGGGCCTTGAATTCCTAATCTTTCCAAGATTTAACTTGAGGGGATGTTGAATTCTGTCAAATGCTTTTTCAGCATATAATGAAATGATCATGTGTTTTTTTTTTCTTTGAGTTTGTTTACGTAGTGGATTATGTTGATGGATTTCTGTATATTGAACCATCCCTACATCCCTGAGATGAAGCCCACTTGATCCTGGTGAATGATCATTTTGATGTGTTCTTGGATTCAGTTTGAGAGAATTTTATTGGGTACTTTTGCATTGATATTCATAAGTGAAATGGGTCTGAAGTCGTCTTTCTTTGTTGAGTCTGTGGTTTTGTTATCAGAATAACTGTAGCTTCATACAATGAATTGGGTAGTGTTCTTTCTGTTTCTATTTTGTGGAATAGTTTGAAAAATATTGGTGTTAGGTCTTTCTTGAAGGTCTGATAGAATTCTGTACTCAACCCATCTTGTCCTGGTTTTTTTTTAGGTTGGGAGACTTTTAATGACTGCTTCTATTTCTTATGGGTTATGGGACTGTTTAGATGGTTTATCTGATCTTTATTTAACTTTGTTATTTCGTATCTGTGTAGAAAATTGACCATTTCATCCAGATTTTGCATTTTATTGACTATAGGCTTTTGTAGTAGGATCTGATGATCTTCTGAATTTCCTCACCTTTTTTTGTTATAATTCCCTTTTCATTTCTGATTTTGTTAATTTGGATTAACAAATTAATTAACAAATTAACAAATTAATTTGTTAATTTCTCTGTACCCTCTGGTTACTCTGGCTACCTTGTTGATTTTCTCAAAGAACTAGTTCCTGGTTTTGTTGATTCTTTGTATATTTCTTTTTCTTCTACTTGGTTGATTTCAGCCCTGAGTTTGATTATTTTCTGCCATGTACTCCTCTTGGATGTATTTGCTTCTTTTTTTTTTCTAAAGCATTCAGGTGTGCTATTAAACTGCTAGTATATGCTCTCTCCAGGTTCTTTTTAGAGGGACTCAGAGCTATGCACTGCTTTCATTGGGTCCCATAAGTTTGGGTATGTTATGCCTTCATTCTAATTAAATTCTAAAAAGTCTTTAATTTTTTTCTCTGTTTCTTGCTTGACCACTTATCATTGAGTAGAGCATTGTTCAGCTTCCATGTGTATGTGGGCTTTCTGTTATTTTTTGTTTGTTTGTTTGTTTTTGTTGTTGTTGTTATTGAGGACCAGACTTAGTTTGTGGTGATCTTATAGGATGCATGGGATTAATTCAATCTTCTTGTATCTTTTGAGGCCTGTTTTGTGACCAAATATATGGTCAATTTTAGAGAAGGTATCATGAGGTGGTTAGAAGAAGCTATATTCCTTTGTTTTAGGATGAAATGTTCTGTAGATATCTGTTAAATCCATTTGGTTCATAACTTCTGTTAGTTTAATTGTGTTTCTGTTTAGTTTGTGTTTCCATGATGAGAGTGGGGTGCTGAAGCCTCCCACTATTATTGTGGGAGGTGCAATGGGTGCTTTTAGCTTTAGTAAAGTTTTTTTTTTTTTTTTTGAATGTGTGTGTCTTTTCATTTGGAGCATAGATGTTCAGAATTGAGAGTTCTTGGTAGATTTTTCCTTTGATGAGTACGAAGTGTCCTTCCTTATCTTTTTTGATAACTTTAGGTTGAAAGTCGATTTTATTTGATATTAGATTGGCTACTCCAGCTTGTTTCTTAGGACCATTTGCTTGGAAAACTGTTTTCCAGCCTTTTACTCTGAGGTAGTGTCTTTCTTTGTCACTGAGGTACATTTCCTGTATGTAGTAAAATCCTGGGTCCTGTTTTCGTATCCAGTCTGTTAGTCTATGTCTTTTTATTGGAGAATTGAGTCCATTGATATTGAGAGATATTAAGTAATAGTGATTGTTGCTTCCTGTTATTTTTATGCTTGTGTGACTATCTACTTTTGGGTTTGTTCAAAGATTATTTTCTTGCTTTTTCTAGGGTACAATTTCCCCCCTTATGTTGGAGTTCTTCATCTATTATCCTTTGTAGAGCTTGATTTGTGGAAAAATATTGTGTAAATTTGTTTTTGTCCTGGCATATCTTGGTTTTATCATCTATGGTAATTGAGAGTTTTGCTGGGTATAGTAGTCTAGGCTGGCATTTGTGTTCTCTTAGGGTCTGTATGACATCTGCCCAGGATCTTCTAGCTTTTATAGTCTCTGGTGAGAAGTTAGCTTTACTTAGAATTACTTTAGTAATTATGATAGGTCTGTCTGCCTTTATATGTTACTTGACCTTTTTTTTCCCTTACTGCTTTTAGTATTCTTACTTTGTTTTGTGCATTTGGTGTTTTGACTATCAAGTGACAGGATATATTTTGTTTCTTTAGGCTTCTTTTATATTTGTGAACAGCTCTTTCTTTAGGTTAGGGGACTTCTGTAATTATTTTTAATAGATATTTCCTGGCCCTTTAAGTTGGGAATCTTTACTCTTTTCTTTACCTATTACCCTTAAGTTTCATCTTTTCATTGTGTCCTGGATTTCCTGGGTGTTTTTTGTTAGGAGCTTTTTGCATTTTGTATTTTCTTTGTTTGTTGCATCAGTGCTTTCTATGGTATCTTCTGCACCTGAGATTCTCTTTTCTATCTCTTATATTCTGTTGGTGATTCTTGCTTCTATGACTCCTGATCTCTTTCCTATGTTTTTTATCTCCATGTTTGTCTTCTTTTGTGATTTCTTTATTGTTTCTATTTCCATTTTTAGATTCTGGATTGTGTTGTTCAATTCCTTCACCTGTTTGGTTGTATTTTCCTGTAAACCTTTAAGGTATTTTTGTGTTTCTTCTTTAAGGGCTTCTAGCTGTTTACCTGTGTTCTCCTGTATTTCTTTAAAGGAGTTATTTATGTCCTTCTTATAGTCCTCTATCATCATCATGAGATGTGATTTTTACATCAGAGTCTTGCTTTTCTGGTGTGATGTGCTATTCAGGACTTGCTGTCCTGGGAGAACTGGGTTCAGATGATATCGAGTAGCCTTGCTTTCTGTTGTTTATGTTCTTGCCCTTGCCTCTTGCCATCTGGTTATCTATGATGTTAGCTGGTCTTGCTGTCTCTGACTGTCACTTGTCCCTCCTATAAGCTTGTATATTAGCACTCCTGGGAGACCATTTCTTTCTGAGAGGAATTTGGGTATGGAGAGCTGTGGCACAGGGTCAGCTCTGGGACACAGATGGAAACTGGAAAGATCCTGTCCCTGGCTGTTCCTTGGTTCCTGTGTCCTGAGGGCTCCAGGTGGGTCCCTCAGAGCAGAAGTGGAGGAAACTTTATTTTAAAATGGTGTGTGTGTATGTGTGTGTGTTTGTCTGTATGTATGTGTGTGTTTATGTTTATGTGTGTGTATATCTTTTGGGGGGATGTTGTACACCTAACTATAAGTACCTGTAGAGGCCAAAAGGGGATATTGAATTCTCTGGGGTTGGAGTTACAGGCAGTTGTGACCTGTTTGCTGTGGATGCTAGAAAATAAGTTCAGGTCTGCTGGAAAAGCAGTATGTGCTCTAAACCTCTGGGCTAGATATCTGGCCCCAAGAATGGAAAGTTGAATTTGACTTTAGGCCACTAGGGTTACTATGGAGAAACATCTCACCCTATGTGAGAATATTCTATGCTAGAAAAACATTGTAGACTGTCTCTAATGCAGGAATTAGACAAGACTTGAAGCTTACTTAATAGAGTGATAAGTATTTTATGGATGAGAATCTGGTGTATTAGAGATGATGATCATGACAAAAAGAAATACTAATGCTTCCTCTGTTTTATTGTTCCTGGGGCAAATGTAACCTAACATGCAACCACTGTTATTAACCTCAGTTGATGCATGTGGGGGCCACATGATGAGTACTCCCTGAGAAAATAGGAAAGAATATATACATATATATGTATATATTGCTGAAGAAGTGAACATTTCTCTTCTGTTCTTTTCTATTTTGCTTGTATACAGTCAACTGTGAGACTTGAAGGGATCAGAGGAGTAACAGTTTAAATTATTATACAAATTGTAATAATCAATAGTATGTACTAACTAATAGAATGGACATGAAAGAGGAATAAATGTCTTTTATTGTAAGTATTGTGAAACTTAGTGATTATAACAGTAACAAACTAATCCATAATTCATGTAAATACATCTCACACATATACATACCACACATCACATCATACCACACATATATACAAAACACATATAGTGGGATCATCAGAGTCTTGCTCTAAAAAGCTTTGGGACTTGTGACCACTTTGGATCACCCTGGAGACAGACACACAGGAGAGCAAGTTGCAGATTAGCAAAGATTCGTGCTTTATTCTTTTGAGCCATCTTTTCCTTTCAAAGTTCAGATGTCCTCTTGGTATACATGGAGATGTTCGAATGGGGAGGTGCAATGAAAGATGAGCCTCAGAAGCAGAACCTGAGTGAATTGGTGGATAATTACCAAGATGAAAGAGCTGAGGTGGTTTTCAGTAGAATGAAGCAGAGGGAGGTCTGTCAATTCCTTAATCAACAATGATTCTATAATTCATTCAACAATTCACTTGTCTTTCTCCTGAGTTGAGAAGTCATTTGACTCACGCATTAGGGACAGATAGTCACTCTAATATAAGACTCATTCCTAGAGGAAATTAAAGCTATCAATAACAACAAAGTTTTAGGTAAGCATGGTTATCTCTGTAAGAGGCCTCTTGAATGATTAAATGGGAGGGGTCTGTGGTCAAGACCAGGCTCTCACTCTTCCATAGTGACAGAATTTGCTATTTTCTGAAAAAGTATTTTCAGTTTTGCATCTTTAATATTTAATATTTCAACCTCATTATTTTTGTAAGCTAAAATAAATATTTCAAGTGTAACTTCTGCTCCATCATCCTAGAATTCTCAGCAGATGGCCCTGCTATATTACTAATGATGTTTGAGATAATCAGATATGAGCTTTAAAAATTCCTGACTCTTCTTCTAAACTAGCTATGCTCCTTGTATTCTTAACTCATTTCAGAATAGAAATTTCATTTCTTCTGCCTATCTACAAAGCCTATACCTATGCTCACAGATGCATGTCTGTCTAATTCTCATTAAAGGTTATACAATCAAATTATATAATCTTCTTGCTTTTGCATGTTTAAACTGTCATCTTTGTCTATCGAACACATGTGAGTAAAACATCTGAGGAGGACACATACAAATAGGAAGGCAACCTATGCTTATTAACTAGATAAATCAATATTGTCAAAATGTTCTGAAAGATAAAGAGTTCTAGAATGCTCCTATTAGCAAGGGTCATGGCTTATAAATGGCCCGAATTCCTTATACTTATATTAACTAACAAAATTCACAAAATGTATTCATCTTCAATACAGGCAGAACTTTGTTTATTCCATGTATTGGGAGATGAAAAGCCAGGACTACTTGGAGAATAATGAACCAGTCATGACCAGAGTATGTCTAAAAAGCAAAGGAGGATACTGTCCCAGCTAAATGTACTGTACAGACTCCTATTACTATCTATCCTTTTCTTCTATGCTGGTTATTTTATGAATAAATATGAGTTGGTTACAGGAAGCCCAGCTAGATGACAAATCATTTCTAGTCATGTCTTTAGGAATATTTCTGGAGGAGATTAGTGTTTGGATCAATAGATTGAAGAAATAATCTCTCACTACTAGTGTTGCTGGGCTCTGGTAAATCTGTTGAGAGTCTAAATAGAACAAAATGAGGGGAAAGAGAACATCAGATTTCTTTTCCTGAACTTGGATTTTCATTTCCACCTGTTCTTGAATAGCAGAACCACTGAAAATTGTGTGAGGTAAATTCCTGCATGGGTCTCTTCTTATGTTTTGCCATATTGATTCCTTTTCTTTGAAGATTTGTGAATAATAGACTGTCTTTAACCCAATATATTCACTGTGCTCCAAATCTCACAGTAACAGAAATTATTGACATTCTCACGCCTTCTATTCTTAATCCACCTGCATCTCTTACCATCTCCATTCCATATTTCTAATGTGAATATAAAATGACATAAACCCAGTAAGCAACAACATGTATCCTAAATTAATCCTCCATTTCTCTATTGCCTGTAGAACTATTTTTAAAGCATCCAAACCATTTAAAGTTAGAATGACTTTCTAAAACAAACATATCCTTTCCTCACATGGCTTCATGGTTTTTCTTAATAGAATAATATTCTGAAAAGAATACAGATGGAATGATGGCAGATATAGTAGCCTTTATTTCTAAAATAAGGGATAACTGTATAAAATTCATAGAACATGGACATTTCTTTCAAGAAAAAATAAATTTACATAGTTCCTTGTGGCAGTTGGCATGCTTATTGTTTCTTTTCTGAAACTTCTCCAGCCATTCTAGTATTTCATTTGATATTAAAATGTACTCTATCATTTCTTAATCTGCTTTGAGTGGCTTAAATATTGGTATTTACAAAGGATGTTATTTTGCCACAAATCTTTTGATTTGACTCTATATTTTTTCTAGTGATTTCATTCATCTCTGTTTCTCTCCCTCTTTTTTTAAACACACACACACATACACACACACACACACACACACACACACCATTTCACCTTTGATAATCACATTGCACATTACCAATATAAGCCTTTCCCAAAATAGACTGAAACCTCCAACTTCCTTCTGAGCATTTTAATGTGCTCTTAGAATATTATGCATATTAAGTTAAAATTTTAGCTCATTTCATCTTCCACAAATATTCTTCTGTAGTGTCGTTTATAAGTTTCATGATCTAAGCATATAAGAAACATAGTCTTTCCTCTTCATTTTTTTTTTTTTTTTACAATTAGAAACACAAGATTTTTTTTTTCCATTTTGTTGCTTGTTTTAGCTTTTGTGATCTGAAACTCACTAGTCTCACTTTCTTCTCAGTCCCCATTCCTGGTGCTTTAATTCAGGTGCAAATCACTTCTCACATGGGGAACTTCAATAGTGAGTTTCCTTCTATTCCCTTTATTGCTCTGCAAACTCTAAGCACACCAGTGTATCCTTTACTGAGGTAGACCAGATGTTTGTAAGCACAAACAAGACTAATATTATCTTCTCTTTAATTCTCCAATGGTGCCTATTAGCTTTAGGATACAAAGCCTCAAGCATCAGGCCTGGGGAGATGGCTCATTTACTTGATAGAGTACTTTCCACAAAAGCCTGAGAGCAGGAGTTTGGATCTCAGATAAAACAGCAGGGCATGGTAGTACATGGCTATAAGACCAAAGCTGGGGATGCAGAGATAATCCTAGCTGAACCAGTGAGGTTTAGGTTCAGTGAGGGATTTTATCTCAAAAAATGGTGCACAGTGATGAGGAAGATGCCTGGTATTGACCCCTGGCCTTTGCACACATACATACCTATATGCATATGCACACATGCATATATGCAAATGCTCACATCCACACATGCTCACACACACACACACAGACACCCCCCCACACACATACATGCAAACATACATGCACACACACACACAGTGGCATGGAAGACTTCTACGATGTAGTTGTGTACTGTACAGTTGTAGCTCTTAGAAATTCTTTAGGAATGCCTTTGTTCAGAGATGTTTGCTCTTGTCAGGAACCACATTGTTTACTTTCATATAAAGTTCATCGTTCCAGTATGAATGTGGGTTACCCCCAAATTTATAATAAAATTCTAACCCCTGAAATGATGACATGGAAAGATGAACTTTAGGGAGATAATTAAGTCTTAAAAATCTATCGCCCACGTGTGTGCATGTAGTCTGTACTAAAGAGATTACCACCATCTCTGGGCTTCTTTCCTCCTCCCACAATGTGAAGATACAAAAGGAAATTACTGTTCAAGCATAAAAAGTGGGCCCTCCCTACATACCACCCACTGCCTTGATCTTCTACTTTGCAGCCTCCAGAATTATGATGGACTAATTTCTTCAGTGCAGAAGCTGCATGGTTAATTAGAATCTGTCATCCTAGGCTGATTAGACTTAAAGAGCTGGGCATGACAGAGTCCTTCCCTGTCTTTTCTTTACCTATGGGGTAGAGTATGTTTTTATTATGCAAGTATTGTGTCTATAGAAAATGCCTTTCTAAGACTGACCTGTTTCCTGCGATTTCCCTCTTGGGCTTCATGTCCTAGTTTTAGTAACAGTCTGTGTTTACTTTCAACATGGAGTTTGGTTCTATAAGACATTGTACCAATGTCTTTCAAGGGAGAGGGAAAGAGTGAGAGATTAGAAATAAAAGAAAGAAAAGGAAAGAATGAGTCAAGAATGAAGGGAGGGAATGAGTAGTTAGTGATAGATCTGACGTTTTTCAAAAATTAAAAAATATCATTGGTGTTCCTTCTCATGAGAAAGACATGCACATATATAATATACATAATCTCATCAACATATTTATTTAAATAGATGATTAACCTGTCCATTAGACTCAACATCATACTTAACTTATAAATTTGTCATCTATCAGAGGACACAAATATACTCTAGTGCCCTTGTTGGTCACCACCATTTTTTGTTACACGTCACACTGTGAGGGCACTTGTCATGTTGTGATAAAGGAGGCCTCAGGATCCTCATCACTTTTTAAATGCACATGGACAGATGAGAGCAACAAATAATTTTTGATGTTTTTTTTTTTTCTGATCCATTTTTATGTTTAAACAACCTCCTTGGAATTACGGGTTGAACTTGTTCCATCAGTTTTGAATTATTTTCTTGAGGGAAATGATTAAGAGGCAAAATTCTGCTAAGGGAGAAGTTCACAGCGATATGAATTAATCAAAGCCCAAATGAAAGAGGATTAAATTTGATGAGGCTGCTACAATTCTAAATATTTTTCCCATCTCTTCAATCAAGGCAAGGGCCTTGTTCTTAGGAGTGTTGTAATCTAATTGGGGAGACTGGGCACATACATAAAAGGATGAATAGCACTGTGGGGACTCAGAGTGAGTAGTCTACATAGAAAAGGCACTCGGTTTCAGAACTGGGAATTCTGCCTAAAAGCTGAGATCGCTGGGACTCGAGTTGATCTTCAAAGAAATGAAGGAGGATCTTTAGCAGTGGGGAGTGACAGTTAATGAGTAGAGTTTCTCTCTAGTGAAAAGCTTCTTGAATTGTGCCAAGAGTTCTGTGGTTATATTAAACAAACCCCATTGGATCACAGTTCACCAACTGATGGAGTTTATATCCAGTGCATTTTATCTTACAAAGTTGTCATATTAAAAATATTCTGGAGAGATGGCTCAGTGGTTAACAGTACTGGATGTTCTTCCAAAGGACCCAGGTTCAATTCCCAGGAACCACATAGGAGCTCACAACTGTCTGTAACTCCGACCTCTGACAGCCTCATATAAACATCCATGCAGGCAAAACACCAAATGTACCTAAAATAATAAGTAAATTTAAAAAAAAATCCCATTAACCATGGTCTTATTGCCACAAATGAAGACTGTAGCACCGGTGGGTGATTCATTCCCAAATCTCTGTCTGCAAAAGTGCTGAGCATCACACAGTTGGGTTTATAAGTCAATGCTCTCATCAAAAGCCAAACCTCAAATAGAAACAGATGGCTACATGCTATTGACATTCCTGTGGGAACTGACAGGACATGTGTCTTATTTCTTGAAAGAGAGCACTAGGGCAGATGGCTCAGTGAATGAAGCATACGCAAAGCAGGCACAGCAACCTGAGCTTGGGCCAGTGGAAGGTGCGAGAGATGGTGGATGGAGTCAAGGTGGAGCATGCAAAGGGAAGTCTTCCACCTCAGGTTCATTGCCCCTGGTGAAGAGTCTCCTGTGGGTGACATAGGTGGAAGCTGATAATCTTTGCTTATGGCAACGTCAGTGAAATGTAATGTCTATCAGGTGTTTGCTGATGTTGAACTAAATCTTAGAGATTAGCACCTGTCAATTAAGAGTCAGTAGGAGAAAGCTGATAGAGAAGGAGTCAAGCCGAAATTCTCTGGAAAGTAGTGCAGAGCAAGTAAGAATGCTAAGAGCTAAATGTCCAGCCACATCTGGGATGGAAGAGGGAGCAGATTCAGAGAATGTGCAGCTCTGATGGATTCAATGTGGAAACTGTGGTGCTTTCTCTCTGAGTGACATTCCCAAAGCTCAAATGCTTCATAAGTGGAGCTATTGCTTTTGTCCATGTCTCCCACATTTGCATCCATAATAGACATCTCACAGAGTGCTTTGAATAGCCTTAATGTTTTCCCACAGTTAAGAAGATGAGCTCATTCACAGAAGCACTTGAACTGAAAGGGAAGTTTCTGCAAATGGTTTGTAATAGGCACATTCCTGGGAGACAAACACCCTGACAATTTCTAGGCTTATCTGCCTCAGAGCTGAGTGGGGATATTGGTACAGCTGAAAGAGAAAACAGGAGTTGCTACAGTCGAGTCTTCAAGTTCTTTCTTCAGGATTAGAAGGCTGGATTTTCTGTTCCTAACTCTTTGAGGTGCATTACTGCACTGTAAAGTTCTCTCAGAGATTCACTGTGTCCTGGTTATACCCTGGTGGGAAAGTTTTTCCTAAGACATCTGACACATGGATGAGAAACAATGTTTTATTCATTTAAGATAAGCTCTGAATAGCATAAAGAAGCTCATGTTGCTTAGAATCAACACATTTTTGAAGGTGAGAGTAACATTTTCATAATATTCAGCTCCCACCCTCAGCGGAGTCGAATCAAATTGCTTGGCTCAGAGGCCAATGAGGTGGGTGGAGGTAAGGGAGTTATGCAAATGTCACATAAGAGATTTCTTGAAATACACACACTCGGGATTCCTCTCCTTTCTCCATTGTGTGTCTTTCCAAACAGAACCAACTTATGCTTACCTCAGTAGGCACCCCCCCTTGCAATAGTTTAAAGAAACTCACACATTAATAAGGAGCTTTCCATTACATGGAACTTTCTGTTCATTGAGATCTTAGAAAGTTCTAGACGTGTCTATGAAGGCCATTTAGCAGGCAATCCCTCTAAGCTAGAGGTTTTATTGTACTTTCAGAATGATGTCTTAATTACATCAGAAACCGATTCTACTCCTTGGTGGGACTCTGATCCTGTCTCTCCTCCTTGTTCTCATGGCCATGTGTGGCTCAGGCCACTGGCCTCTTTAGATAATTATCAAGCTCCTTATTGTCATTACCATTCTCTCTTACTTTGAATCACACTCATGCACATTTAATTCCTTTTATTATTGTCATCAGAATTCACTTTTAAGAACACAAATGGTTAATGACATTCATTAACTTGGTAAAATTATTTATTTGCTTGCCACTAGATCCCAGAGAAACAAAGATGAGAAAGAGTCCAGCAAGAAAGTACCGGTTAAGAAATTATATCAAAGGAAATGGAATATATGACAAAATAACTTGATTTACTTGGAATGTCAGGAAAAGTTAGTCAGAGGTAATAACACAAGAGGACAATCATGACAAGCAGAGAAAGTAGGAAGAGAAAGCTTCCTCTAGACCAGTGCTTCTCAACCTTCCTAATACTGTGACTCTTCAATACAGACCTTCATGTGGTGACCCCCAACCCATAAAATTATTTTCTTTACTCCATCATAACTGCAATATGGCTATTGTTTGAATCTCTGTTTTCCAATGGTCTTAGGTGACTGCCGTGAAAGGGTCACTTGGTCACCAAAGGGGTTGTGACCCACAGGTTGAGAACCAGTGCTCTGGACAAAAGAAGAACTATATGCAATGCAATATGGGGTAGACATGTTCAAGGCACTGAGGATCTGTTCACGATGCTGAGAGAAGACAAACGTGGTGCATCTCACAGAGAGAGAGAGAGATCGGGGAAGGAGGGAGGGAGAAGGAGAGAGAGGGAGAGAGGAAAAGAGAAGGAAAGGGATAGTGGGAAGGAGGGAGGGAAAGAAGGAGGGTGGTAGGAAGGGAGGGAGAGTTACGAAAGTTGAGTTAGGGAGCACGAGCAACACTAGGTAGCTTCCAAGAAGGCCCCTGTGAAGTCTTTGACTTTCACTCTGGGGTGATTTTGAACTAACAGGCTTCAAACACAGCAAAGGTGGCATTTGATTTGAATTTTTACTCATTTTGGCTCTGACTGTGAGCATCAGGAGGAAACAACTGTGCTCTCTCACTCCTGGGATTCAGATGAGGGTTGTCGTACTCTGGATGAGGGTGATGACAATGGAAGGGATGAACGGAAGGCTTGGGTAGATGGTCGAGTAGTGAGCAGGTGACGAAAGGAATAGGTTGGGAGGTTGAGAAGATTTCACACGAGAGTTGGAGAAACTGCTCGGTGGTGAAGACTGCTTGTTCTTCTTCTACAGGACCTGAGTTCAGTTTGCAGCACCCATGTTGCCCAGTTCACAAGTGACTGTAATTCTAGCTCTAGGGGATCTGTTGATCCCTTCTGGTCTCCACAGACACATGTACATGTATGGCAGAAGCACATACACATGTGCACATGAATGAAAACAACAATATATATATATTGTTATATATATATAACAATATATATAACAATATATATTGTTATAAATATATAACTATATATATATATATAGACTATATATTGACAATTGACTATATATATAATATATATATATTATATATATATTTAATTGTGATGCATATACTCCCAGTTTAGGAGCTCACACAGGTGATGTTAATACTCTTTAGAACCCAGAGGAGAACTGTCCTTAGAAGGAAAATGGCTTTAGACTTTTGGATGTACTAGGAATGAAGTGAGTTTGTGTTCTCTGGCTTTCCATTGCCCATAAAACACTCTGTGGAGCAAATGCCGAAAACTCTTCTGACCTATGACTCACATTTCTCTAATGTCTTTAAACACACACCAGACTTAGTAAAAACGCCCTGAATCTTTCACGGCTTCATATAGTGGCAAACCTCTGATTTCTGCTGAGTCCTTCTCCTCAGTCCCTCTCAGGATGAAGATTAACATTATCATTCTTTAAGACGCTGTTTAGACGTTATCTCCTTTTGAAAGAGATTTTAATCCCCCACTAATATTCATATCTGCATCTCTCAAATCTTTGTAATTACTAAAAATTGTCTCCTATTCTGTTTGTTTGTCCAAAATTTGAATGCCCAGAAGCTTAGGGTCTTTCTGATCATTTTTGTAAACACTGTGTGTGGCAGTCTATAAATGAAATTGATGAAAGAATAAGTGGAAAAAATCGGAGTCATTTCGTTTACTTCTTGGAAAGTAATTTTTAAATCTTCTAGATTATTTTTGGCTAAAACAACTAGGAACTACTAGAAAGACTCAAAGATTGGAACTTAAGTACCTGTGGAAGATTTAACAATACTGAACTAAGGAACTAATCAATCATTGTTTCCTTGCCAGACTAAAATGAAAAGCTCCAGTAAAAGCCATAAGTTTTTTAGTATCCTTTTAGCATGAGCATGAACTGAAAGTAAAAACAGTATTAAGAAGTAGCATTTAAAAATAGTCATTCCTGTTTACAGATATGATGTATGTTCACTGGGATATTTTTTAATAATGAATCTCACCTCAAACACAGATACAGTTTTTAATAAAAACTTCAGATCTATCTATCTATCTATCTATCTATCTATCTATCTATCTATCTATCTATC
>JADRCC010575021.1:12399-28225 GCA_019843855.1 Hylomyscus alleni | reverse complement strand
CCTCCTGCCTCTGGATCAGGATGTAAAGCACTCAGGAACTGCTCCAGCACCATGCCTGTCTGCCTCCCACCATGATGATAATGACTAACCTTCCGAAACTGAAAGCAAGCCTCCCAACTAAATGCTGTCTTTTATAACGGTTACTGTGGCTGGGTGTGGCAGTGCATGCCTTTAATTTCGGCCCTTGGTAGACAGAGGCAGGAGGATTTCTCAGTTTGAGGGCAGCCTAGTCTACAAAGCAAGTTCTAGAACAGCCAGATCTACAGAGAGAAATCCTGTCTCAAAAAAAAAAAAAAAAAAAAAAAAAAAAGAGTTATCTTGGTCATGGTGTCTTCTCATAGCAACCGAACAGTGACCATGTTAGCAATTCAAGCTTTTTGCCATTTTGTTTTTGTTTTTTTTTTGTTTTTGTTTTTGTTTTTTAAAGATTTATTTACTTATTAGATGTAACTACACTGTAGCTGTCTTCAGACACCCCAGAAGAGAGCAGCAGATCTCATTTCGGATGGTTGTGAGCCACCATGTGGTTGCTGGGATTTGAACTCAGGACCTTCAGAAGAGCAGTTAGTGCTCTTAATCGCTGAGCCATCTCTCCAGCCCCCGCTTTTTGCCATTTGGGATCTAAGGCCCTGTGTTCAGTTTGAGGATTTTCTCGTAGTTAGTATCTGGTTAAAACTTTAATTCATACATTTTGTTTTTGGTTGCTAGAATTTCTGTTTAAAATTATATATATAGCCAGGCAGTGGTGGCACTTGCCTTTAATTCCCGAACTTGGGAGGCAGAGGCAGGCAGATTTCTGAGTTCGAGGCTAGCCTGGTCTACAGAGTGAGTTCCAGGACAACCAGGGATACACAGAGAAACCTTGTCTCGAAAAACCAAAAAAGTAAAAACCAAGTATATATATTAGTTTATATGTATATAAACCAACATATTGGTTTATACACATACACACACACATACACACACAGAGCCAGGGGATCTGCTGTCCTATTCTGGCTTCTCTGGGAACCCAAAAGTACACACACACACACACACACACACACACACACACACACACACACACTGTAGCTATCTTCAGACAGGGTGTAGCTATCACCAGAAGAGGGTGTCAGATCTCATTATGGATAGTTGTGAGCCACCCACCATGTGGTTGCTGGGATTTGAACTCAGGATCTTTAGAACAGTCAGTGCTCTTAACCGCTGAGCCATCTCTCCAGCTCAATATTTTTTTATATTTTTGATCTTTCCACTCTCTCCCACTTTTCCTCTCACAATATTTGACTTTTCCTTACAACAGCTAACTGTGACTAGAATAGTAGGTTTTATGGTGTTGAGACAGGGTCTCAACTGCTGGCCTTTGAGCTTACTGTGTGACTGGAAATGACCCTAACCTTGAACTTCTGGTCCTTCCTCCTCCACCTTCAGAGCAGCACGGTGCATCCCAGCTGGCTCATGTGGTGCTGGGAATAGAATGGAGGACTTTGTACTCACTGAGCACTCTACCAGCTGAGCCACATCCCCAGCCCCTCCATCATTTTGACATGTTTCTATTGAGTTTCTTCTGTAGATCATACTTCCTTCTTCCTTCTTCTCATATCTATAATTTTGAAATTACATACCAGATATTATAGGCACTGCAGTGTCTGTGGTATGTGGAGAATTTTCTTTTATTGCTGTTTGTTTGCTTTTTGGTTTTCTGAGACGGGGTTTCACTGTGTAGCCCTGGCTGCCCTGGAACTAACTTTGTAGCCCAGGTTGGCTTCAGACTCACTGAGATCTGTCTGTCTCTGCCTCCTGAGTGCTGGGACTAAAGGCTTGAGCAGCCACTGCCTGGCTGCTGTTTCCTGTTTTTAATATATGTGTTTTTAAATTTGTGTGCATGAGCATTTTGCCTGCATGCAGGTAAATGCATCACATCATGCTGGTATCTGAGGAAGTCAGATCTGGGCATCTTATATTACAGAACTAGGGCTATAGATGATTGTGAGTCACGATGTGGGTGTGCTGGGAATCAAACCAGAGTCCTCTACAGGTGTAACAAGTGCTCTTAAGTGCCACTGAGACCATTTTCTTGCACCTTGCTTGTTTTATTCCTTTTTGTTTTGTTTTGTTTTGTTTTGGTGTTTTCGAGACAGGGTTTCTCTGTATAGCCCTGGCTGTCCTGGAATTCGCTTTGTAGACTAGGCCTGCCTCTGCCTCCCAAGTGCTGGGATTAAAGGCGTGTGCCACCACGCCTGGCACTCTCTTTTCTAAAATTAATGCCTTAAGACCAAAAAAAGATTTATTTTCATTATATGTATGTGCATATGATATGTGCATAGTATGTGTGTGTGCAAGTGAGTGCAGGTACTTAAGTAGGGCAAAATAACTAGAGTTACAGGTACTCCGAGGTGCTGGGAACCAAATTTGAAACCTTTGTAAAAGTAGCAAGCGCTCTTCTACTGAGTCCTCCAGCCCATTTCTTTTGTTTGTTTTAAATCTAGTTATAAAATAAAACATTTGTAAAACGATCAGCCTATTTGTTTTTGGTACAGAGCCATATAAGCCCAGGCTAGTGGCTAGTGCTCAACTCCTGGGCTCAATTGATCTTTATGCCCAAGTCTCCCATGTAGCTGGTGATAATTTGGGGTACACAGCACCTTGCCAGCCTTTAGCTCTCTTGGTGGGCTAGATTTTGTTATGCTAAGAAATAAGTTTACTGCTGGGAGGTGGTGGCCCACACCTTTAATCCCAGCACTTGGGAGGCGGAGGCAGGTGGATTTCTGAGTTCGAGGCCAGCCTGGTCTACAGAGTGAGTTCCAGGTTAGCCGGGCTACACAGAGAAACCCTGTCTCAAAAAACAAAAAAAACAAACAAAAAAAAAAAAAAGAGTGAACGTAGAAAGAAAACCTTTCAATTATTACTTTCCCCATAGGTTGTAGAGAGCCCAGGGTTCAGCAGAGCTCTCTATCAAAAACTCTAAATAGGTTGAGGCTTTTCTTTTATTATTTGGAGTAAAAA
This sequence comes from Hylomyscus alleni, assembly GCA_019843855.1. Classification (NCBI taxonomy): domain Eukaryota; kingdom Metazoa; phylum Chordata; class Mammalia; order Rodentia; family Muridae; genus Hylomyscus; species Hylomyscus alleni. The sequence continues at coordinate 25,225 of JADRCC010575021.1, read as the reverse complement.
CAAAACAAAAACACCAGGCTGACCCCAGGGTAGGGGGTGCCACTAGAGGAGAAGCAGGAATTATGGGGGAGCGGTATGTACTGAGAGTGGAGGCAGCAATCTGGATGTAGAGTGAGTGAATGAATGAATACATAAATGGATAGGCTGGAGGATGGCTCAGTAGTTGAGTGGTTGCTGCTCTTAGACGCCCCCAGTTTAGTTCCCAGCACATACATTGGGGAGCTCAGAACTGCTAGGTTAGGGCTAGATTACTCCTTTTCATAAGCATCAGCCACAAGGTACGTCCAGTCGGGAGAGTAAAGTGTGAACATCTACCAGCCCTGAATGAGACTGGGCAGTTCTTCAGCTCACTTCTTCCTTGGATCAGCCTGTTGGGAGTCTCAATCTGTGTGTACACACAGTTAACCAAAAACTTGGTTAAGGTTCCCAAGATGATTTCCTTGATAACTACCTTCTCCTTGGCTATCTGCTCTACAGGTTCTAGAGAGCCCAAGGACTCTGAACAGGGTCTCTCCTTTTTTTTTTTTTTTAAAGATTTATTTTATTTATTTTATGTGTATGAGGTACACTGTAGCTGTACAGATGGCTGTGAGCCATCATGTGTGTGGCTGCTGGGAATTGAACTCAGGACCTCTGCTGGCCCCCTCGCTTCGGCGTAATTTGCTGCAGCTGTCTTCAGACGCACCAGAAGAGGACAGGGTATCCGATCTCATTATGGGGAGGTTGCTGACATCCGAACTCAGGACCTTTCGAAGAGCAGTCAGTGCTCTTACCCGCTGAGCCATCTCGCCAGTGCAACAGGGTCTCTCTTAAGTCTGGGAGTCAGCTGTGCTCAGAGCATGGCTCCAACACCACAGTCTAGAAACTGGAAGGGCCCAAGGCTTATGTGTCACCTTTCCTGCTTTCTTTTCTTGAGGGCCATGGTTCTGCATTACCAGTACAATTATCTAATTTCCAGTTGGATAGTTATGAGTTTATATTAGATGTATAAATAACTTTTAGATGATGTATGGTTTGGGGATGGTGTGATAGAAATATTCTAAATTATAGCACGTAGAGATGGTCACGTGACTAGTCATTTTTGTGACCTAGCATCATTATTAAATATTTCAGGCACACAAAAGCATATGGCACATATAAGAAACTCCTGATTACCACCTAGACTACAATACAAACACATCCAGAAGCTCCTTGTGTCTTGCTTACTCTCATTCTGGCTTATGTCCATCATCTTACTTGATATGTGTAGTTTCAACATACCTGGTGTTGGCTTTCCTGTTTCTGAGCTCTACACAGATGTCCCAACCATTTTAGCTGCCCCCCCCTTTTTTTTGTTTTTGTTTTTTTTTGAGACAGAGTTTCTCTGTATAGCCCTGGCTGTCCTGAAACTCACTCTGTAGACCAGGCTGGCTTCAAACTCAGAAATCCACCTGCCTCTGCCTCCCAAGTGCTGGGATTAAAGGCAAACACCACCACCGCCCAGCCTGTTAACAGACATGGTAATAATCGAACCTACAGACCGAATTACATTTCTGTAACTTCTAGCCTTGGGGCTGCAAAGGAATGAAAACTTACTAGTGTCTACCTCTTTAACTGTACTCACCCCAGGAGAAAATGCTAAAGAAATCACTGCCATTTATTTCTCTGCCTGGCATTGCATTGAGGGGTTCAGAAGGATTACTGAGCACTCCACTTGGCAAGTGCCATGAAAGGCAATTTGTAAGCCTGGTCCCGCTCCAACAGCTGCAGTACTCATGCATGCACGGAGTGACAGGGTTTGGATGTTCATATTGGCCTGAGTCAGCAGGCCTTCTGGCGCCTGGTGTCAGCTGCTTCCTGGACAGCCTTTTACCTTCTGCTGAATGGAGGTGACCCTGCCAGGAACAGTGATTCCAGCTCCTGGCCCCACACTGAACCATTAACTTTACACCTTATTAACTACAAGAGAGGAGCCAGAAGCATGTCCAATTTCATTCTTCTGAGGCTCTTATTGATGAAGTTTGACCCAAGGGCTGTCTCAAGAGGTGGAGAACCGTGACATCTTCCTGACACGGGTTCTGATCTCACAATTCAAAATGACTCTTGGTTTGCAATCTGTACTTCCTGTCACTGTTCACTATGTCCTTCTTACCGTGGTGCCCCCTTTCCCTCTCATTAGATGTTTTCCACTCAGAGCTGTCAATTTCTGTGTCCTGTCATCCTAACCTCCTATGGTAGTACATAGTTTAATGACCAACATTCTAACTGTATAGTGAATACATGAGTAAAAGATACTAGTTTTTGTTGCATCAAATTTAAAATAGCAACTTTACCCATTTTAACCTTACACTCTGGAGACAGAGGTAGGCAGAGCTGTAATTTCAAGGTCAGTCTGGTGTACAGTAATGTCTCTAAAATTGCATAAAATAAGAAAATTTAAATCTCCAGCTTTCTGTTCCCACACTTCATGGTTTACAGTCTGGGGTTCACGTGAGTCCTGGAAGCCTCGGCACCACTTGCAGGTCCATGAGTTATCCATCAAGCTGTAATCCTCACAAGGACTTTCCTTATACCCTTTGTTTTCCAACAACCTCCTCCTCCCATCATTCTTTCCTTCCCCCAGTCAGTTTTGATCACTGCTGGGATCAATCTTCAACATGCTACAGGATAGAGGCAGACCACTTGAAACTCTAGCACCAGCTGACTCCATTCCATCCCCTTTTGAGTTGCAGGAGCTCAGGGCCCCACCAAGCTAGTGGGCATTCTATCTGAGCTACTTTAAAGATTACCAAAACAACTGTACTATGGAGTGATAGGCATGATAGCTCACGTCTACAAATCCTAGCACTTGTTTCTCTTCTTACTTTAAACAAAACAATGCATTGAACCTTCAGGAAAATCATTTCCTTTCCTGGTATGGTGCTGTATGTAGACCCCAGGGTTGGGAGATCCTGGGAGTTCCCTGACTAGTCCACCTAGTGGACACAGCAAGCTTCTATGGTTCAGTGAAAGTAATAAAGGCATCTACCCACCCCCCACCCTCTGCCTCTGCATGCAGATGTGTACTATACCCTCATTAGTCAGGAAAGGAAAACTTTATTCTATTAAAAAGGAGTTTACTTACTGGGTGGTGGCAGCACATGCATTTAATCCCAGCACTTTGGGAGGGCGCTGTCTGAGCTGGAGGCCAGCCAGGTCTACAAAGTGAATTCCAGGACACCTAAGGCTGTTACACAGAAACCCTGCTTCAATTTAAAACAAAAAACAAAACAAAAAAAAAGACCACTTCACCTAGGTGAACACTAGCTAGCATCCAGTATTAAAAGTTCACGCTCATGTTCACAAAACTCCCACCTGCTTATGCTGCCAAGACCCTACTTTCTTTTCCTAGAAACCTTGTACCTAACATCCAGCTATGTCTGTACCACTTTTACACACTAACTTCTCTTGCCTCTATATGTCTTATAGCCAACACTCTTGCCTGACCTCAGATTTTTTGTAATTTTACTAAGGCACTAAAAAAACATGTGTTGTTTGAATGCATATCTGTGTGCTATGTGCACCCTCAAGAGTCCAGAAGTGTCAGGTCCTCTCTAAGAGCAGAAAGTGGTCTTAACTGCTCTCTCTCCAGCCACTAAAGTACAGTATTCTTGATTTTGACTGGTCACACATGAGGAAATATTCTATGTCGTGTTTGTGGACATAGAACCAATTCAGTACACATCACTATCTCAGAACCCACTCCTCCAAAGCATTTTAGCCATTAAATTCAGGCTTAAAATAAACCAGTCAATCAACTAAAACAAAATTGTTGGTATAGGTACTAACAAACCAAGCCTTCTCCATTAGCAAGACTTACTTCTCCCAAACATGAATATGTTCACCTCTAATGCCAGAATTCAGGGGGGGAAGTAAAGATGGTCTCTAGTCTCAAAGTTAGACTCATAGCTGTTAGAAGCTAGGCAGAGTTAAGTGGCCATCACAATATGTTACCACCTCTGTAAACTTTACCATTTTAGTAAACTAGAACCTTCCTCCAGTTTGGAACTTCTCTGCCCTATTTTAATCTGCAATAACTCAGGGGGCTGCTGTTAACTATTTTGATAAAGCATTCCTTTATGGACTACATTTTAGTCCCAGTCTGCAGTTTTAAGAGACAAAATCTAGCATTAAAACCTGAGAATTGCTCAGGCTTTAGGTAAGCATTTGAAACACTTAAAATTTATCCTCTCAACATTCCATTCTTCAATCTGCTATGATCCTAAATTTTTTCTGCAGGTGTGCTAGATACAGGGGGCAAACGGTATCTGTTCCTATACAGTTAGGAGTTACAGGAAGCTAGGAGCCCTCTGAAGAGCTAAACCAGCTTTCGACTCCCTTAAATATATTTCTAGATCTAAACCAATCTACGCTTTAAAAAGGCTTGGCCAAGCTGGACAAGTAGTGCACACTTTTCATCCCAGCACTCAGGAGGCAAAGACAGATGGATCTGAGTTAGAAGCCAGTCCAGTCTACAAAGTGAGTTCTAGGGCAGTCAATGCTATAGAGAAAAACCGGGAGGTAGTGGGGTAGTTGTGCCGGGAATGGTGGTGTGTGTCTTTAATCCCAGCAGTTGAGGTTACAGACAGGATGAACTCTGAATTTGTTGGCAGCCTGGTCTATACAGCAAGATCCAGATTAGGTAGTAGTAGACAGAGATCAAATCTCAAAAACAAAAAACTCCCAAACTTCAAAATTTCTTGAGTGGGGGAAAGACATTTTAGAAATTTAGAAACTGGATAAAAATATTGATTAGCAGATGCGATTTAGGGCTTCTGTCCCAAAACTACCAATACCTAGGCACAAATAAAGTACTCAAAAGGCTTATTAAATACCCATGCTTACAATTCATTATGTACTTATAACTAAATTGTAGTATTTCATTCACTGCATGCCCTGAATCTCCATTATCATTTATTATTTTATTGGACCTGAGAACATTTAAACATTCTCAAAACATTTGAGTGAACTGGGCTTCCCTTGATAAGCAAAGGATCTGAAAATCGTCATTTACAAAATGAGCAGGCTGTCTTCATGTGACACAGGCCTGGTGATCTTTCATTCCGTACTTTGATGAGAAAGACCCCCCCCCCCGTGGGGGGGAATGGAGGAGAAGAGTTTGACTTCCAAACTTAACATGGTGATTGACAAAAATCTACAGGGTTCCGTTCAGGGCTTCTGAGCTCTGCTTGTGTCCAAGCTCATGCCACTCACTACCCTTTATTGTGTAGCTAAGAAAACCTAAATTAAAACTGCAGTCTAGAATTTGAAGTAACAGTATCTCATCTCAATACCTAATTGGAAATTTAGTTCGGTTTGTTATTGTTACATTTAAAACTAATCTGACGCTCAAGTACATTAATATAGGCAACAACCCTATGTTGTATTAACTGGTTTTTTCCTTGTAATGCACCCTGGAGGTATCAACACTACAGTGGAAGGGAAAAGCTACCTCATAAAAATGGTCTAAATGGAACCTAGTTATCAAAACATCAGCTTGTGCCTTTCTGGGATACATTTACTGTTTAAGTTTGGCTGTCCAGACAGGTAACTTGTGATCCTGAGCTCTACTAGCAGTCTGGAAAACCCACTTTTAGCCCTACTATTTCCTCTAGCCCCCCAGCACCAAAACTGGAGCTCCTTCCAGACATTCCCACAATACAATGCAAGTTTTACTTAACAAGACTACTCTAGGTAGCCCTGTGTTCCCTGCACTAGTACCAAAAACCCAAGCACAGTGCTGGGGCTGCAGTTCACAAGTGCTTTGCGTGCTTGAAGCTGTAGGTTAACTCCACAATTATTAGGGGAACGATAAGGGAACAATAAAGTCCTTACACAGGTTTGAATCTTGGCACTGTATCAAGTTAATCTAAGCCAATTTCTTCTGGACATGGATAGTACAATAATATATATGTGGTGCTTATGAAACACCCCCATATACTAAATAACATCCAAGTGCCTAAGTAAGTCCTATATGTAACAGCCTTAAATAGAAGCAAAGTGGTACTTTTCTTTTCCCCCAAGACAGGGTTCCTCTGTGTAGCCCTGGCTGGCCTCAAACTCAGATATCCACATGCCTCTCCCTCCCAAGTGTTGGGATTAAAGGTGTTTGTCACCACTGCCTGGCAAGGGGGCTGAACTTTTTTTTTTTCTTCAGGACAGGGTTTCTCCGTACAGCCCTGGCTTTCCTGGAACTCACTCTGTAGACCAGGCTGGCCTTGAACAAACTGGTACTTTAAAAACATGCTTTGCAAAACACTTGGGATATGTGGGGAGGTTATTTTAAACAATCTCGGCACCAAACAGAAACGTTCATTCCAGTATCTACTTGGCCAATATATTTTGAGAAATAGATTTAATATTATCTTGAAGCAAGAACAATATTGCACCAGGCACTAAATAAACTACAGGACTTTAATTACAATAGTTAAAAAGAAAACCAACACTTCTTTGTAAAACAAGTTGCGTCAGCATTTTTCTTGCGTTTATTTAAACAGTTCTCAAAACATTTGAGTGAATTGGGCCTCCTTTGGTAAGCAAAGGACCTGAAAATCATATTTAAAAAATGAACAGGCAGTCTTCATCCATGACACAGGTGTGGTGATCCCTTCTCTCCTTCCATACTTTGAAGCACCCAGTATTTTCATATAGTCTAAATGCTAGAAGAACAAGAGTCCATCTGTGGTGGAATGTATCGTCACTTGCTGATAATTAGTTGAAATACCATTATCTCCTTGTAACAGCCTTAAGAAACAGCCTTTTAAAGGCATGTACCTGTAGCGCTTATTCCCTGCTATATATAATACAGATTACATAAAGGCCGACAAATCCACATTAATGTAAGCATTAAGCATTTGCTGTATGGAAAGATTTTTGTTCTAATACTAGCAGTACAGAGTTACAGCATATTTTTAACACTTAATCGCAGGTATATTGAATATGGCAAGTTTCATGGACTCCCGAAAGAAAAGTATTTTTATTTATTTTTTTTATTTTTTTACTGATAACTTAAGAATGGTTCTGGTTAAGCATTGATATTTAGAAAGAAAAGTAAAAATCAAACTTGTTTATTGTTGCTTTTTGCCATCTGATAGCATTTTACACACAGGCTTCGATCTTCAGAATACCCTGGATTCAGTAGAAAAACCTTTTAAATGAAGTTTTGTACAATAGAAACTTCTCAGCAGTCAAAATTTAGACTGTAAAAAAATACATGCAAAACATACTTTTCTGAAAACACTTAACTTTGAACAAAGCACCGAACTACACAAATGCAGAATGAAAACAGCATTTCAACTCCACCAAAAGTAGTCATCATAAAAGGTGTAAAAGTCACCTAACTTCACTAGGCACTGTTCACTTTTTAAACAGGAGACAATAGAAAATATTGTCCACAAACAATATCCCAGCTCTATGGCAGGTTTCAGAAAGTCTTCAACTTCATGCTTTAATAGCGACCTGGAATAAAAACAAATCACGAATTAAAATGGGAGTTTTTTTTCCTGTAACCTGAAAAATCACCTCCATAAGATTTTCACTCAAGCATTAATACTAGATAACTTTATAAATGCTTAAGAAATAAAAATCCAATTTAGTAAGCTTATATTTAAGCCATTCATGTATAACAGATGAGAAACTATGTGCAGACATAACCAGTTGGGATAGAACAGCATGGAACTGCAAATTTACAAGACAGTTTACTTCAGCAAATCATATTACAACAGGGGGCTAGTGAGATGGCTCAGCGGGCAAGAGCACCAATTGCTCTTCCGAAGGTCATGAGTTCAAATCCCAGCAATCACATGGTGGCTCACAAACCACCTGTAATGAGATCATATTACAACAGATAAAACCCATCCAGGTAACTTACGAGGTGAGTAGGATCGTGATCGAGAACGTGACCTGTATCCTCCACGACTGTAGTAAGGAGAGGGTGACCGTCTTCTGTAAAAAAATTTAGATTGCATCTACATCTATACAATTTTGGGCTAATAAGAACACAAAGCCAAACTTTTGCCAGTTCCCAGAATACAAGATTCTGATCAACCTTTAAAATGTAATATATTAGGTCCAAATACCAAATAAACATAATTAAAGTATCCATTTACTTTTAAAAATGATGTTCCACAACAAAACACTATTCATTCAAGCCATTTTCACGAATATCCAAAAGAAAATCCACTAATGGATAAGCTTTAGTTTCCTATTTTCATTTTCTTGTGTAAATTAAAAACAAGAAAACCTTTTTTTTTTTTTTTTTGGTTTTTCGAGACAGGGTTTCTCTGTGTAGTCCTGGCTGTCCTGGAACTCACTCTGTAGACCAGGCTGGCCTCGAACTCAGAAATCCGCCTGCCTCTGCCTCCCAAGTGCTGGGATTAAAGGCGTGCGCCACCACCGCCAGGCTAAAACCAAGAAAACTTAAGAGCACATGGACCTAGCAAGTAGAAAGTTTTAAACATGATTCTCCATATGATTCAAAGCTTACAAAATGTACTATCTAAAAAATGGTGCTATCAACTAATCTCTTGTAAGCTCAATTAATTTGTAATATCTACAAATCCTTTTTCACTGTCTATTGAAAACTACTTCTGCAAACTTTAAGACATCAAATCCCATGGCCAGAGAGACAGGTAACCGTGAAGAGCACTGGCTGCCCTAGCAGTTTGATTCCCAGCACCTACAAGGTGGCTGACAAATGTGGAAACCCTCTTCAGTCCTCCAAGGATACATCCAAGCATGAATGCAGAAAGAGGCAAAATACAGAAATAAATCTTTTAAAAAAAAAAAATAGAACAGAGGCAGACAGATCTATAGGAGTTCCAGGACCCCCCCTGTCTCAAAACAAAACCTGCTGTGCCACTAAGAGGAAAGCTGCCTAAGTATCAGGCAAGCATTTTTACAAGTACTCTACTGTACAGGATTTTAAAAGCCTTTGCACACCTGTAAATCTGATCCCTGTCTTGAGCTGCTCTCCATCCTCCTCCTCCTCCACCTCCTCCTCTGTAAAGACAGAAAAAGTAAATTGTTTAGTTGAGACAATTGCCACAATGGACAAAACCCAATTTCTTAAGAGTTAACATGTTAAAGAGCCTGTTCTGAAACAGCACAATAGCTCTCAATAAAGACCTGTAACTTCTCACTCCCAAGTTTCACTAAACACAGGAATGATTATTGGGGTGGGGAGATGCCATTTTGGTAGAAGTCTGGACTTTAAATATTAGAGACTTACTTCCATAGGGAATAGTTTACTAACAACTGTCCAAGTCTTGAACATGAAAATACCAAAAAATGAGTTAAGGCAAGAGTTGGGACCCATACTTAATTATACAAGTTTACACTAAAGATTTAGAATTACTGTTGGTGACTGGGTATCATACTCATAAAATAACAGAAACAAAATTAAGTTTCACCTATATATTGGCTAAGTTTTTCTTCATTCACCTTTAAAAATTAACCAACCAGGCATCCAGTTACATACCAAATTAGACAACTATTAAATTTTGCCCTAAATCCTGGTTATTTCTTACATTCTAAAAGCTTAGGGTTTTTTTTTAATGCTTTCAGTGTGGACTGACTTCTAGACTTCTATACAGCTTACCTGTATGATCTGCTGTAATAGTCCCGGTCATCATATCCCCGATCATATCCTCGGTCATAATAGTCTCGGCGGCGTGAACTGCCACTGTAAGTGAGAATATATGTCTTTTAGTCCCCCTTCTTGCTAAAATTGATCCTCACAGACAGAACAGAACTCGATTCAACCACCTTGGATATGACTCAACAAATGTCTCTGTGGTTTTCCTGCACAAAAACTAGAGATGTCCAGGCAGTGGTGGTGCACACCTTTAATTCCAGCACTTGGGAGGCTGAGGCAGGAGGATTTCTGAGTTCGAGGCCAGCCTGGTATACAGAGTGAGGTCCAGGACAGCCAGGGTTATACAGAGAAACCCTGTCTAAAAAAAAAAAAAAAACAAACAACCCCCAAAACTAGAGATGTCTACTAATAAACCTCTTTTAAAAGTCAACCAACTGCTGGGTACAGTGGTACACATTTCTTTAATTCCAACACCAAAGAGGCAGAGGAAATCCTGTGAGTTTGAGACCAGTCCAGTCCAGGTTGTATGGAGAGGATCCTGCCTTTGTTTTGTTTTATTGTTGTTTTGAGACAGTTTTCACTTGGCCCTGGCTGTCCTTGAATTCACAGAGATCTGCCTGCCTCTGCCTCCCAAGTGCTGGGATTAAAGGCTTGCATCACCAGGGCTCCATTAATATCCTACCTAAAAAAAATAAAAATAAAAAAAATTGATTTGAAGCTGAGACTTGAGTTAAGATGTTCAACATCTACAATTGAACCTCATGATTTTTAAAAATAAATTTGATTTAGAGGTTCTGAAGATGGATCGTAAACTGTTGCTTAAGTATGAGGTCTGAAATAGGTCATTGGCACCCACATAATGTGTGGTGACAGGAAGGTCAGAGCAGCTCACTGCAGCCAGCCAGTAAACTCTAGATTCACTGAAACACTCAAAAATTATGCTGAGACTCATGATTAGGAGCAACCCAATCCTGAGAGACGCTTCTTTTGTTATTGGACAGCAGACTGTGTGTAGGAGTGTTCAACCATAAATGAGACATCAATATTGATTGATCACCCACTCCAGACTCAAAGATTCTAAAGCTACAGATAAGAGAATTGCACTCTAAAGCTAACAGTAACTGCAGTTTAGTTACCTGTGTCAATTAACATTCTAGCACGTGGGGATGAGGGGATGTTCCTATCAAGGCCCCACCCCTACCTAAGGAACCAGCTATAAACTTAGCTGATGGCTGCTGGTGGAGAAGAGCCGCTTTTTAAGAAAGATGTAAAGTAAGGTAGGTTGAACATGATCCAGTAGATGGCCACACATTCATGAAGCATGTCAATGTATTAATTAATTAGACTCAGTATATTTTTAAAAGAGGAAAGAAAAAAAGAGAGGAACATGAGAATGGGAGGTGGGAACACCTGTGGGTTGGGAGGGTTGTACATCTCGGGGAAGGTGATATACACATTAAGGTTGAAAATGAGATCATCTCCATAGCCCACAAAGTGTAGGGAAGAAATCGCCTCCACAAAGTTGCCCCGAATCTTATATACATGTGACAGTACATATAAACAATATTTAAGAAATTTCTTCTAAAAAGATGTCACGAGATTGGTGGTGGTGGGGAGATGGAGTGTGATAGAGGAAGACACCCAACACCGTGCCTCTAGACCATTCAAGTACCCACTCATCATCACACAAAGAAGTTAAACTTACTAAGTGGGTCTCCCCATATAAATTCCTGGTGTTGGGGTATGGGGCCTTTTTGTTATAGAGAAATCGACCCTAATTCGTCGCCCATCAAGCTCCATTCCATTGGCACGTTCTTTAGCCTTCAAAAGATAAAAACAATGCTGGAATTATGCACAAATACAGCACACCACTATTTATGAAACTTAAATTTCAGAGTCCATAAATTAGTACTTGTTGACCAGAGCCCAAATGTTCCCCTCCACACACGGCTGTTTGGAATTAGAAGAAATTGTCCCTGACATTGTATGATTCAAAGGTCTGTTGTAGAAGCCAAAAGCTTATGAAAAGGCTTGATTTATCTTTTTAGGTTTAAAGCTGTTTATAAATTGTAGCTCTATACAAAAAACAAATACAGGTTTACAAATACAAAATGCTGATACCATCAAAGACTATCAATTCTATTACCTATATCTTACATCTTTTGACATATTAGAAGGCTCTTTTTGAATTTTATTTAATATATTTTTGAGAACTCCCAATATCATGAAGAACTATTACATTAAAATTCTAGCAAAAGCTTAATTCCTGGTCTCAACAATAATCCACGGACCTGCCATTATAGCTCGCTCTCTTTTTATACTAACATGAGCATGGACTAGTTTTGCAGTTTGGTGCTAGCTGCTTTTCTAGAGGACTCCGATACAATCCCCAAGGAAGTACACAATGGCCTTTCTGCACAAATTTAGGGTTTAAAATGTAAAGTTGCACATTCCTAAACAGATAATTACACTCTCACTTTCTGAGTCAGGCAAGAAATTCAAATAATAAAGTCACTTATTTGCCAACATAGATCAGTGTATTATTTTATCAAACTTATCAAAAAAAATTTTTTTAACCAAACTTCATGGTTTATGTATCAACACAACATTACAGAGATAGCAAGTCATGGGTTTGGAATTGACTTCAAAATAATGTAAGAAGTAGAGTGCACCAGGTTGAAGCCAACATCTTATGAAGCTTAGTTTTAAGACTAATTGCCCCAGTCACACTTTACTTCATGGGCATGTAATTTTGCACAAGGATAAGAAAAACTTCAGAATATCACTGAATTTAACACATTCCAAGTAGAAATTGTTTCTTTTGATTCAAATCTATAGATGTCTTAGATCTTAAATTTATACTATAAAACAAATAACCTTGTCAATCCCTTGGTTATCAGAACAGTTAGCAGGATTGGTGTTTTTAACTGAAGTAAAAGTGAGAATCTACTTACTTCCTTGGCATCATCTACATTTTCAAAATATACAAAGGCAAATCCTCTTGAACGTCTAGACTGCTGGTCATATACAATAGACACATCAGCAATGGGGCCATATTTAGAGAACACTTCTCTTAGATCTCTTTCTGTGGTGTATAAGCTCAATCCAAACACTCCAAGACAACAGTTGGGGTCAGGATTTGCCTAGAAAACAGAAAAGAGATTTTTAACCTTTGAAAATCTAACATAAATCTAACCGTTCTATAGAAAAAAA
>JADRCC010575020.1:0-11309 GCA_019843855.1 Hylomyscus alleni | reverse complement strand
TAACTGGAACAGGAGTGGAGTAGGAATCTGTGGATTTTGAAGGAGAACCTGATGCTCCTAATTATAAAAAAAGGGGGGGGGGAACACTCAATTTTGGAATATCTGCTACTATAGGCTCTAGAGATATATGTATATTAGTACATAAGCATATGTATACATCTATGCTTTATTAGCATGTTGTGATGGTTTATATATGCTCGGCCCAGGGTGTGGCATTAGAAGGTATGCCCTGTTGGAGTAGGTGTGGCCTTATTGGGGTAGGTGTGTTGTGGGAAGCCACAGCTGCACCCCAGGGGGCGCCTGGCACTCCTCCCCCCTCCTCAGCTCTACTTAGTAGTAAACAAGACGTATATGGCCATGGCTTTAGCCTTGGCCACCCCTCCCTTTTGTGAGCCTATCAGCAGTGCCCACTGGCAGACAGTGATTGGATAGCTGGAACCCAAGGGAGGGGCTCTAGGAAAGGAAGTTTGTAAGCAGCTAGAGAACGAGAGACAGAGAAGAACTATGTAGCAGCCAAACAGCTGTGTAAAAGGCCTGAATAAACTGCAAAAGGAAGAGCTCGTGGTGGTGTCCTTCTTGCTGGTCGAGGGGGACATCACAGTGTGTCACTGTGGGCGTGGACTTAAGACCTTCACCCTAGCTGCCTGGAAGTCAGCCTTCAGATGAAAATGTAGAACTTTCAGCAGATCCTGCACCACGCCTGCCTAGATGCTGCCATGCTTCCCACCTTGATGATAGTAGGCTGAACCTCTGAACCTATAAGCGAGCCCCAATTAAATGTTGTCATTTATAAGACTTGACTTGGTCATGGTGTCTGTTCACAGCAGTAAAACCCTAACTAAGCCACAAGTGTTAATGGAATAGTGGATTTCTTCATGATACTTTATATAGGTACATAATCTTCTTTGATCATACCTCTCTCTTAGTCCCTCTCACCCTGCACAGGTGTACAGCACAGCAGAGCTGACCCTAGCCTGAGTAGCACAGTAGCACAGGCCCTGGTGGTTTGAGTAGAAATGTGGGTAAGCTGGCTCAGAGGGTGTGATCAAGGGAGATTTGGCCCTGCCACTCGTCTGTCATGAGATGGCATGGGTGCCAGGGCAATGCCCTCCTTCTCCTCACCCTTCACCATCTGTTACAGTTGGGAAACCTGGCCCCAGGGCCATAAGAGTGAATGAGCTGACCCTGCTCCTCACTGGCTGCAGCACTTAAGAGAGCAGGCCATGTACCTTGCCTAGCCAGCTCAGTAAAGCTAGCCCTGGTGGAGGGGGCACAGGCAAACCACCCTGAGGACAAGAACCCAGGAGAGCTAGCTCCACCACTCATCTGCAATGAGGTGATGCTACCCCTCCCCCCTCCTCCCGGACTTCCACCTGCAGTAGTCAGGAAAGCTGGTCCCAAGGTGGGGGCATGAGAACAAGAGAGTTATTCCTGCCCCCTCACTGGCTGTAGCACTCTAGAGAGTGGGTCCTGCACCTCACCTGGGCAACACAGTGGAGCTGGGCCTGATAACAAAGGCTCAGGTGAGCCATCCCGAAGGTATGAGAGCCAAAGAACTTGCCTAGCCCCTCATAGGCTGAAGTACTCGGGGGAGTGAACCACTTGCCTTAACTCTGGAGGCATGAGTGCAGGTGAGCCAACTCCTAGGGCAGGAGACCTGACCCTGCCTCTTGCCGATGGTGGCATTGGATGGCCTAGCCTGAGCAGTGCTAGAGAGCTTGACCTGGTGGTGCAGAAAAGGGAGAGCTGGTGCACTGTGCAGCCCAGCTACCACCCATGCCAAGATCCAGGGCTCTGAATTGGCCCACCTCAAAATCTATACCATCTGCTAAGGGTTGGTTGGAATGCAAGAAAGGGCCAGTCCTGCTGTTCCAAAGCTTCAGGATCTCCATGACACAGGGCAACAACAGGATAACCAGGAGACCCAGTGAGGGTTCAGTATTGATGATGTCACAGAAGCCAAAGACTTCAAACCAGACCATTGACACATTGCAATGAACATTTGCAAGTGAAAATTTATGAACAGAGGGATATAGTATGAGACACCCTGTGACATACTACGGCTTCCAATGTGATATGTTTTCTGTTTTATTTTTCTTTTGTTGTTCTTATTGTTCTCTCTCTCTCTCTCTCTCTCTCTCTCTCTCTCTCTCTCTCTCTCTCTCTCTCGCTCTGTGTGTGTGTGTGTATATGTGTGTGTGTGTATGTATGTGTGTGTGTGTGTATGTGTGTGTTATTTTGTGGGGAAGTGAAAGATGGATATGAGGGGATGGGGAGATGAGCGGGACTGGGGTGCATGAGGTGAAGTTCACAAAGAATCAATAAAAAGCTAAAAACAATAAAAAGCTAACAGGTGTCTAGTATGGAATGCAAACCGAGCCCTAAAGATATCAAGGTAAGAGGAGGCAAGAAAGAAATATAAATTCCCTGTCTTAACCTCAGGTTCTCTTGACTCTCCTGCCCTTTGTCACAATATAGCCTACAAGGACATAGAGCTTCTGAATGCCTGATACTGGCTCACAGAGACTGCACTACCATAGTGAAATAGGGACCCTCATCAACAAAGGAGAGGGGCATATCTTAGCAATGATGACCCAAGGAGCAGTACTGGCAATTTTAATTGGAGTGCTAAGTGTAAATGACCGAGAATAACATCTAGAGTTAAATAAAAATATAGTGACCACTGGTTTAGAACTCTCGGGACATGACCTAAGTGGCTCTTCAAAGCGGGCATCTGATACACCTACCATACCTTTCTCTTCTGATTCTGACTGAGGCGTTGGAGTGACTAGAAGACAGAGGTGTACAGGTGGGTAGAGGGTCTTCTACTCAAGGATGTTCTACCCTTCATCTTAACGGTCCTCATCCTTAAACAAATGTGAACACACAATGCAGGCGGCTCACACTACACATTTGCTATGTGCTGCGTTCTCAGGGGCAATTGTTTTTATTATACATAAGTTACTTTCGCTACACATGTCTACTCCTCTCCTCTTACGCCAAGTGGCCACAGATGATAATGACTGAATAACTGTGCAAAGAAAGGGACTTTGCCTCTAAGAAAGGAAGGGCTGTAGTCCTGCGTGCATTCTAGAACCTTCCTATATCGCGTGACGTCAGATGGTTTGGCATTTATGGAAGGCACCCTGTATTTCTACTACTGTAATCTATTTCCTGGAAATTTCTTCCAGGTTCCTTTGGAGAGCCTTTTCTGGTTAATGTTTCCTCCAAAAAGTTCCTGTTTAAGGTTCTGCTTTTAATAAACACAGACAAAGCACACACTTCTTGTTGTGGCAGCCCTTATAATACAGCCAGCTACAGCAAGATGCCCACTGGTATCCCCTTAAGTACGTGCGAGAACACAGAGGTTGGAGTTCTCCTGCCTTAAGCCTGGTCTTTGTAAGAGACTGTCTGCAGGAGGCATCCAGGGACCGGATCTAAGCATCCATATTGACGCTTTCAAATGGAGCTTTCTGCAGGCAAGGAGCTGGTAGGCATGCCACTGCCTCCTGTGGTCTTTTTGTTTTTAGAGATGGCGAGATGGCGTACAGAAAAGCTAGTACATGATAACAGAAAGAAAAGAAAAGACAAAATACCTTTATATTTCGATGACTTCAAACCCACATTTATTTAAGTTGCAGGAACAACTCCATTTTAGGAAATATGGTAGATAACAAGTATTTCCATGGGGAAATCACATAACAGTTTTAAGGAATCTAAAGGAAATTCAAAGCTGCATTCATATAGGAAAGAGAGAGTATGAGAGAGAGAAAGGCTATACTTGGAGGCAAAAACAGCATATTAGTCAACTGGAATTAAGGGTTTACAACTGGTGTCTTAGAATCAGCTCACGGATGCTCTATATACGGAATGTTGGTTGGGGAAGAACAGGAGACTGTGGGTGAGAACCCTCAGCAACAAGAACAACTAGAGCAAGCTGGGCGACAGCAGGTGTTCTGGCAACAGGTGGGCCTACAGCAGCTGGACACACAACAAGAGGGACGGCAGCAGCTAGAAGTGCAGCAGGTGGGCCTGCAGCAGCTAGACCCACAACAGCTGGAACAGGGGCGGCAGCAGCTGGACACACAGCAGCTGGGACGGCAACAACTGGAGATACAGCAGCTAGGACGACAGCAAGTGGGTTGGCAGCAGCTGGGCCTGCAACAGCTGGACACACAGCAGCTGGGCCTGCAGCAGCTGGACACACAGCAGCTAGGCTGGCAGCAAGAAGGCCTGCAGCAGCTGGGGCGACAACAGCTGGAAATGCAGCAGCTGGGGCGGCAGCAGGTGGGCTGGCAGCACACAGATTGACAGCACTGGGGCCTGCAGCAGCTGGACACACAGCAGCTGGGCCTGCAGCAGCTGGACACACAGCAGCTGGGCCTGCAGCAGCTGGACACACAGCAGCTGGGCCTGCAGCAGCTGGACACACAGCAGCTGGGCCTGCAGCAGGTAGTCCTACAGCAGGTGGTCTGGCAGCAGCTGGGCTGGCAGCAGCCTTGGCCACAGCCCTCCTCAGAACAGACAGAACCACAACAGGAACTGACCATGGTGTCAGAGGTGGAAGTTCTTGGTGGGTTTACAAGAAGGTAGGTTAGAAGGTTTGGAAGTGAGAGTCTCCCTGCCTGCATCCCCTTTTATACCCTGCTGGGGGGGCTACTGTCCTCACATGCAGCATTCTTTCCTTGTTATTGTTTGTGTTGATAAATACTATGTGATTACAAAATTAAACAAGATTATTTTCCTGGTTACGTTTTCGATTGGGTAGGAAACACGATGTCTCTTCCTGATGTGTTAGAATTCCTGTCAGCACTTTTGAATTACCTTTCTGACTTGACATCATCAAAGGGCACCATCACATGACAATTTACCTCTTGATATTATTATACATTTCAGTTTCTGTTTACATGGCATAGCCTGTCTATCCTGATGTGACAATAATTCTTCTTGCATTTAATTGTTTCTGATTACTCAGGGGAGTAAATTCATGGTGCAGTCTTGATTGCCCATGTGTTACTGGTAAGATTGTCAAAAAAAAAAAAAAAGAGAAAATTTTGAACATGAGAAGCAGGACACTGAAGTATCCCCTGCCAGCTGTGATTCAGTATTTAGACTTTCTCATCGGAAATAGAACACTGTTTTCAGATACAACAGTGACACTTGAAATTCTGATGTTACCTTTTTGCCAAACAAAACACCCCAAACGTATTCTTAGGAAAAGTTGGCTGCCAAGTCTAGCAACACCATGAGATCCATTCTCTTGTCTCACTGCTGTGGATGGAGCTAATTTTCATCATTGAATATTGTCTTTCTGGCTTCAGTGGCCACACTGACCTACTCTCCCCCCCCCCCTTTTCTTTAGGATACATTTGCCTACCCACCCATCCTAGTTCACTATGTGCTTGCCTGTTGCTCTGATTTGGATCCTGCCAAGTTGTGTTCGCCCTGTAAAATCCCAGTGCTTTTCTGCTTTTTGTCTAGGTTGTCCACCAGTGTTTATTCTCAAGTTCTCGTTTCCAAAAACAGGAGGTGCTAGGGTACAGATTTCCAGCTCAGAGGATATCTGCCTGTGTGTTTTCACTATGAAAACATAGTACATGTTTAAAGACTAAAATAAAAAAATAAAAAAAAAATAAAAAATAAAAAAAAATGCCTAACTCAACTTCTAGCTGCTGCCTCTTTGGAAAACAAAGACTCTCGACAGTTCCTGATGCTCCTCTGTCTCTGGGGTCAAGAGGACCTGAGGAAGGAGATCCTGGCTTATGAAAGGTTCATGCTGCCTTTCATTTCAGGGCACTCTGAATGTCTGGAGATTGTGAATTTAGGAAAGAGTAGCTATGCTGAGTGGAGAGTCATGCTTCAAATGCTTTACTCTTGCTAGCATGAGAAAAAACACTTCAGAGGCAATGTCAAATCCCAAAACTAGCTAGCTAGTTAGCTAGCTAATCAGGTCATCAAGGTGAGCAATATTGAGAGGAGTGAATGCATCTAAATTTCTTGGAAGGAATTTTTAAACAACCTATAATCCCTGAGATTGTGTCTAACCTCGTCAGTTTTTAACCAGGCCTAATATGTAGATCAAATTAGCATGTTACTCTTGGACTTAAGAGAAGAAATGGGTTTGCACTGAGCATCATAGTGCACACCTGTACTCTCAGTACTTAGGAGGCTGAAAGAGATCCATGACCGTGAGGGCAACCTAGGCTACATGTCAACTTGTGGCTATCTGGAGCTCCATAGAAAGAACCCCACCTCAGAACAGAGTAAAAGAAGAGGAGCTGAGACCTGTTGATGTAACCACTGTACCTTTCTAAGAGATTGCTGTGCTTACAATAACCAAGTCTTGCTATTTCACACTACGCTAAGTTCAGGGTTAGTATACACTGCCAACCATCTGCAGACATAAAGGCCTGAATCAGTAAAGCTCCTGTGTGCAGACACTCTTGCCTTCATGGAAGTGAGGTATTTTCATTGCAGAAGACACCATTCTCTTCTCTAAGCAGCCAAAACCTACCTGCAAAATGTGCTTAATTCTATAAACCAGAACAATGGAAGTGAATGAGGCATGTGGAGATTAAAGTCAATGTGGTAATAACAGCATGACTAATGTGCAACAAATGGAAAAACTCAGGAAACTGGGCCCCCATGAAGTGATACCAGAGTCAATCAATGGCAGGAAGCATGAAACACTCTGTGTGAGGGGCTTGCCCCAAAGGACTGTGGGGTACTGAAATAGAATAAGTGCATCTCAGAGTGCAACATGTGACTCATCCTGTGAGGTTGGCTTGTGTGATGGGTTGCCCTGTGGTAGGAGTCAGTGGAGGGACTTAAGGATAAGGTGGTGTGGCTGGGGAAGATTCAAGAATCAGTAGAGATGCGGTGACTTTGAGAGTCCCTTCCTCTCTGGCACTTAACAAGCCTAATTGAATCATAATGCTCCTACAAGGCTCTTTGGTGCTTGGCCTATTTCTGCTCCAATCATGATCCTTATTGCTAGATTTATACAGCCAGGGTAATAACCTGAGCTGCCGACTGTACCTGTTTAGGAGACATGTCTGGTCTCCTGTGCCTGCAGTGTGTAGTGGCTCTAAAGAATGTAGCTCTCCTGACACCGTTCTGTGGAAAGATATGTACTTTTTCTTTTGTTGTACTTTTCTTTTCAGTTGTTGTGGAGCAAAGACCCTGTTGACTACATTATATTATCCAGTCTAATATCCACAGAAGCTCTTGTGTTTTAGTGAAAGAATGGCCCTCAAGTAGCCCTGATGACTAGTGGCTACCCATGACTCAATGGAGATCAGAACTATTTCCAGTATTTCTGTTTGGTTTCCCCCATCCAAATCTCAGTTTCCTGCTTGAAATTTTCATCCATATCCCATCCCATCCACCAACTCCTTGGCTGCCTAAACATCTCATCATGTTCACATCCGACCTTGACTCTCTACATGGCTATTGTGTCCATTTCCTACCTAGACACTGAAGCAGAGCATACCCAGGCTCTCTGGCTTGTGACTGTTTCTTCTTTATAGACCCCCAGAGCAGCTCAATCGCAAATAGTAGTCCCCACCCAGGTCCGTGGCTATGACACTCTGAGGTATGAGGAGTGACAAAATAGATTCTCTTTGCAGTGCTGGCATGACATGCAGTAGGAGTCATTGTCACACCTAATTCCCACATTTGGATTTAAGATTGTGAGAACCCTGGGCTTATTCTAGAATTAGAACAGCCAGGCAAGTCTCCCTTAGAGATGAGTGACTGATCTAGTTTGCTTTCTGTGGCTATTATAAACTCCACAACCAAAAGCAACATTGGGAGGCAAAAGTTGATTTTAGCTTACAGGGTACAATCCGTCATCAAAGGCAGTATCTCAAAGCAAAAGCTCAAGAAGAAGCCACGGAGGAAGATTACTCACAGGCTTGCTTCCTGGCTCTCATTTAACGACCTTTCTTATATCTTCTAAGTCCAACTACCAAGGGGTTGCCCAGCCCACAGTGACTTCTCACATTAATCAACAATTAAGAATGTGCCACACAGACATACCCACGGCCCAATCCATTGGAGGCAATTCATCAGCTGCGGTTGGTTCTCTCTCCCTAGGTGCGTCAAGTTGACAACATAGGCTAGCCATCACACTGGCTTACCATGGGCTTGAGGCTTTGATTCTCTTCCTTCCAGGAGCTGATCACAGTTTCAACACTTACCTTTGTGTAACATTTCTATTTCTCCAGCCAAATGCCAGATTCAGAAAGAGAGACATCATGTGTTTTCTGTCACATACAGAGTCTAGCATTTGGGCTGTATGTAGCTTGGTGGTATAGGGTTGCTCGCTTAGCATATGCCAAGTTTAGAGTATAGATCTATGTATATTATATCTACACACATAGGCTTGCACACACATAGGCACGCGCATGCACACACACACACATGCGTGCACACACACACACACACACACACACACACACACCATGAATGTAGAAGGGAGATTATTTGAGGAGAACAAAGTAACAAATGCAGGAATGAGTGGGATAGAAAATGGTAATGCACGGTGAATGTGATTGGAGTATAATAAGTGGACACCAACAACATTTTTAAAAGGAAGAATGAAACCCCACAGTATTCTGTATTTGTATACATACAAATATATGTATATATTTTTGGTTGAATATATGACTTTTTTAATTGAATAATATTCACTGTATATATACCATAATTTCCTTATTCGTTTATCTGTTGATAGGTATCTAGGTTGATTTCATTATATTGGCCAATGAGAACAGCTTCACAATAATTATGCATATGCAGATATCTCTCTTGCATTCTGATTCAGTTTCCTTTGATAAGGACTGGAGTAATATAACAGGACTGTATGGTTTCCTAATTTTGGTTCTTGGTAATTCCTATATACTGATTTCTAAAGTGGCCCCACTCATTTACTTTCTCAGCTATAGTAAATGCCCTCTCCTCCCCATGTCTTCATCAGCATCTGTTGCTTGTTTTTTTTTTCATGACAGCCATTCTGACTTGGGTAAGGAGTCTCAGCATAGCTTTTATTTGCATTTCCCTGATGAATAGTGATGTGTATTTTAAATACATTTTTAGTTAGCCATAGTTCATTTGTCCATTTCTGATTGGATCATTTATTCTTTTGATGGTATACTTTTTTTAGTTCATAATTGGGATATTGATCCTTTTGAAATATCAATCCTTTCTCAGATGACCGAGACTCCTTTTCTGTGAGGCTAAGTTCTAATTTGAACAAAAATCTTATTTACAAAAGCCAATTTAATTTTTCAGGTCTAAGGCTCCCTCTGATAACATGTTCCTCTGTGCCACGGGGGGGGAGGGGGGGAGGGAAAGACAGAAATGAGGACAGACTAAAAGTTCAAGTACAAATAGTCAATAAACATGTGAAAAAAGTTACACAAAGATTCCACACTATAGCCAGAATGATTGTCATAAAGAAAACACAATGGGGTTGAAGGAAGGTACAGCTCTGTGGTAGAATGCCAGCCTAGTATATACAAGGTTTGAGATGAGCTCCTTACACAAAAGAAAGGAGGAGAAGAAAGAAAGGAAGAGGAGAAAGAAGGAATGGGTGGTTGGGAGGGGAGGAGAGAGAAGGAGGAAGGAAAGAAAAGAGGAAGGAAGAAAGAGTGGCAGACAAACAAAAGGAACAGAAAATACACTAACAATAAGTGTGGTGAAAATGTGAGGAAAGGCAAGCCTTAGACATTTCTTGTGAGGATCCTAGATTGGTTCAGCCCCTATGGAAATCAGTATGGAGACATGTTGTAACAATTAGTTAACCGCTTTGGTTCCCTTGACTAGCTCAAAGGTTAGGTAGTTCTAATCCTCCCCATGACTAGCACACTTTTCCTCCAGTACCCCTGGCTTAACACCCTCTAATTCTATATTTTAACCTTTATTGCCCTGGCTCCTTCTGGGTGGCTCCCTAGTCTTTGCTGCCCATGTTTCTGGGCAGCCCTTCCGAGGCCGCATTCCTTCTCACCTACATTTTGGGTGGTTTTTCTTCTGCAGCTCTAAATCTGATCCATCTCCCTCCGAATCATGGCAATTGTCCCTTCCCTCTCTCCCAGTTCCTAGCCTACACAAATCTAAAGATCCCACCTCAGTCTACCTGTCCAACCATTGACCATTGGCTCAGTATTGATCAATCATAAACCAATTGGGACCTTCAGCATTTGGACATGCAGATTCCCTATTTGGGGGACCAGGTTAATTCAAAGCATTACAACCAATCCCCAACAGAGATACCTCAATGACTAAAAGTCACCATGTGACTCGCATATCCAGTTTTAGTGTTTACACAGAGGACACTAAGGTAGAACACCATGGAGATGCGTATACCTATACATATTGGAGTGCTATTCACAATAACCAAGTTGTTCATTGGATCAGGCATCTGTGTTCAATGGACCAGGCACCATTCACCAGGTGCGTGAATAAAGAAATGTCAAATAGAAACTCAACAGAGTTTATATACCTTGTAAAAGGGTGAAATTATGCCATTGGCTGGGAAATAGCCACTTTAAGTCAAATATATCTAGTTCAGAAAGAAAACAAATTGCCTATTTTATGTTATCTGTGGTCCTAGATTATATATAGATGAATATGTGCACTGTGTATATCATCAAAGTGGAAGATGAGAGCCAAGGGAAAGAGGTGGAAGGAGGACGGGTAATGAGGACAAATAGGCTGAAAATAGATGATACACTTGAAAGAGATTGTCTTTGTGAAACCTAGCACTGTGGATAATGAATACGAACCAATAAAGAATAAATAAGAAGAATGAGAGATGAGAACATTTTATGCTCTTGAAGACTAAAAGTTTTATTGGGAAATATCAAGCAAGCCACAAGAAAGTAAATCTCATGGGGGAAAATATTAGAAAGGGGGAGGAATCTAGAAATAAAACGGTTAACAACAACTCGTACTTTGAAACAGGGTAAGGAATTCTAAAACAACATGAAGAATAATTTGACTGTAATTCTGATGTATTAGTATCAAAAATTATTTTTAAAAGAGAATAAATAGTATCAGACATTGGGCTTTTCCAAATCATTCCGTGAATCTCTATGTTCGTAGCATCAGTATGTCACATGTCCTGTTGAATATTCATATGCATAGTCTGAAAGGCAGAAAGAGAACTGATCCAGGCCAAGACACTCAGCAACAAGAACCACCAGAGCAGCTGGGGCAGCAGCAGGTGGGCCTCTAGCAGATAGGTCTGCAACAGCTGGAAACACAGCAGGTGGGCTTGCAGCATACAGACTGGAAGCAGCTAATGA